>JAYRBV010028815.1:0-10184 GCA_036023255.1 Mitrocomella polydiademata
CTGTATACCCCTAAAATTTTGTCAGAATGTGTCTTATATGTTTTTAGCAAATCTCAGAAAGTTTTAAGATCGTACAATTTTTTTCCGGAAGCTATCAAAAATTTTCTCCCAGCGTGGTGGAATCCACCCCCCCCCCCGGTATGAATAGGGTTAATAGACTGAAGCTTCTAACGGACAGCTCGTTGAAACCAAAGTTTTTGTTCCCGCTATGTATACCTCCTATGTATAAGTCTTTATTTCATTTTTGGGAGTAATTTAGCGAAAATCATTTTAACTATATTTCCCGCGATATTCCCCCTTTAAAAATGATAGAGAGCAACCGAGGCGCATTCTCTTTAAGGAAACCAATTTCTCACTCTTTGTCGGCTTTTCCTTGTAACCTATGTTTTTGTCCTTCCATATTCAATTCAATTGAAAGATCTGCAAACTCTTTCTTTAAACGATATTCTTCTTCCTAAAAAATAACAATTCTTCAGTTGTATCGATTCAATCTGATATAATTTAACATTTATCAATGGACCCACAATTTTAATTAGATATTTAAATTCTTAGCCTTCAAGCCGTGAAAAACAAGACGCGAGAGTTGTATAGATTTATAATTGTAATAATTTGAATAAAGTTGTAAAAAATAAATACAGAACTAAACCATTTTTTCCAACACACAAAAATCGCTGATTCACGGAAGTCAATTCTCAAGCTCAATTTACCTCTTTCATCTTTAGTTTATTTTCAAAATCTTTGACCAAGGCATCCATTTCGTTTCTTTTCTGGTGGATCGCCTCAGCTATGTTCTCAAAACGAAATTCTAGACCATTCCTATATAGAAAAAGAAAGAAAAAGATAAGTTAAAATAAAGTCTCGCTGTTATAAGGCAGCATTATACATCACATTGATTAAATAATCAACCTAAAGATGTTGTATATTTATTACGAGTGTGTTATAAATGAAGTGCCGATAACGAAACAACAATACTGATTTTCAGAAGTACAGGTGCTGGGTGAATAAATCAATGAATTGAATTCGACGCACTGTTTACGCCCCCGCCTCCCTAAAGGGATAACTAAAAAAAAAACATCAAACAATTCCTACGTCGAAATAAGAGAATAATTTATATGCATGAACTGTAAAAAATGATTGTTAAGTGAACATAATGGAGGGTGTTTGGAATTTATTTTGGTCGCTGTGGTGGATTTCCACTTGTTTTTCTTTTTGGATATCAACAAGATCAGCAGATACGAATAAAAACCTGATTGGTTCGCTTGAACAGTAAAAAGCCCTTCTTTCTAATTTGGTTGGTTTATTGATATTCCTGTCCTCTCCCGGAAAATGTTGAACTGAATTCAATTTGTTTCGGGACAGAGCCAGGACAAGCAGGGAATGATATTTTTTCCCTTGCCCTGTCCTGTTCAAAAGTGAACAATTCATCTTAAAACTTCGATCTCACGGCATCTTTCATTTAGCGCTTTTTGATATGATCGGGTAACTATCGAAACGCCCGATGAACATCCCCGGGATTGAGGGTGCACGGGTTTAGATAGGAAAATCACTTCATCCAGAGCGAGGGGTAAATCACTCGAAAAAATCACGTACACCTCTTCAGAAAAAAAATCACAAAAAAATCATGAAAAAAAATCAAAAAAATCAGAAAAATAAAAAAAAAATCATAAAAATCTCGTACGCTTTTTTTCGAGTGATTTACCCCTCCATCCAGAGTAACTTTGACAACTTACACTTTATTTATACATTTACTACTGCCCTCCTTTTCCTTCTGTAGCATAGCAGTGTTGCGTTGAATTCGGTCTTTTGTCATCTAGAAGAAAAATGATCAATGTGGTTGAGGTGAAATGGTTACCTTGTACCGAACAAAATGATCACTTGGCGAATAATTTTCTACTTTTCAAATTTCAGATAAGGGTTGCTATTAAATTCATTTACCTTAGGAACCCAATGGGAAAGATACCCAAAAAGCATTCAAGTTGGGGGATATGGTCTGACGTGTCAATAAAAAAACACAGATTTAACTTGTTGCGTAGATTTAAAAACGAACTTTATGTATTTTACCAAGCGTAACTAATCGAACAAAATCGAACACTAATCGAACTATTTCAGAATTTGTGTTCGATTAGTGTTCGATTTGCAAAAGTAATCGAACACTAATATTTCAATTATGTTCGGTTAGTGTTCGGTTAGTGTTCGATTATGTTCGAATAGTGTCGATTATGTTTGATTAGATTTTTGTTCGATTAGTTACGTGTGGTAAATTCTAAATATCTGTGAATAGGCCTTTTTGTTGTGAAGATGAACCATATGATCTTACTTTTTCATCCTCGATATGAAAGTGCTGTTTGTTATTCGATTCTTCTTTGCATGCGATGGTAGCTTCACTTTCTTGATGGCGCTGGTTGTAGTAGATATCTATGTGCAAAAGACATTTAAAAGTTGTTTGTTTTTGTTTTTTGTTTGTACAGAAATGATTCTTGGTGATGGTAAGAAGAACGGCGGAACAGTAGTGAGACGATCGGAAAACACTTTAGAATGTTCACGAAAAACGTGTCTGAGTTCACAAAATATTTATCTTTATACTGCTTTTGTATATATTAGGGAATATTCTATGTCAGAACGTCCCAGATTTTACCGCTAGGTTATGTGAGGGGGATTTTGTAAATATTTAGCAGAGATAAAAGGAGTTAAAAAGAGTTAGATGAGAGTATACGAGAATATATGTGATTTATGAGAAGTGAAGAAACCGACTTATATTTATCCGCCACAGCAGAGACGTGTTTTTCAACAGAGACGATCGGAAAACAAGAATGATCAATCGTTTCTATGTTTATATATGATGGGTTTCAACAAGTTTGGTCAGTACAACCCGGCTAGTCGAAGTAAAGTCAAATTTTAGTGGAAAAGCGTTGGTCTGTAGGCAAACCTTTGCTTTTCCGTATTCAATAATCTATTTACGAAATTAGACCAATATTAGACTCACGCAAATAAATATTAGAAATAGAAATAGAAATCCGAAAAACTGGATTGTTGAATACGCATGCGTGAATATATGTAAACAAACAACCATGCGGAACATGCGCTGTTTTGAAATTTTCGCTGTTAGTCTCCTGTCTACCGCCCACATATAAGAAGACTAAAGGTTGGCCTACAGGCCACCGCAGCAGCAATTCGCTTAAATAGCGAAGCAGAGCAAGGTGGATGTCTCTTTACGGATTTTTACCAAACTTTTCATGTTCAGTTTATAAAACATTTTTAACATCCAATAAACTCACAGTTGGTTTTTTAAAAAGATATCCAACCAGCATATACTGTAAAGTAACACATTTTTATCTTTTATATAATCAGGGATCATGATGAAAATATAAATAAAAAAAAATTCCCTGTGGTTTTATCCGAGGTTTTTGTAATTGCTTGAAATTCTAAGATCTTTAAAAAACTATAAATAGAGAAAAAAACAAAAAAACCCCAGAATGATAGTATTTATACCATTTTCGTATGTTTTCATAGTTTTATTCAAGTTGGATTCCTTTTTGATAATATCTCCCTCAATTCTTTTCAAATCACGCTCTTCTTGTTTGCACAAAAGCATGTAGTCCTAAATGTTTAAAATAAAGAATACAAATAACATCTTCAAGAAACAGTTGCAGGCATTAAAAAACGCTTATCTCAAATAATGAAAAAAATTCCTTTTTCTTACCTGAAAGGGATTATTATCGTTGCGAGCGGTTTTAAAAAATACAAGGACATTTGAAAGTGCTTTATTCAAAATAAACAAAAGTATCGACAAATTATACCTGTAAATTCGAACTTTAAAAAGATCTCTCTAGAACATGAACGAGTCTTGGACCTTTTTTTAATATTCTCTACTATCTTTTTCTTTTCTTTTTGTTAGTAAAGTGTCGAACCAAAGTGAATTTAATGAAATAAATAAACTACCTCAATGACTTTGAGTTGTTTCCTGTGTTCCTTTTCATTGTTCTTTTTCAACTCATTCACTGCCAAAACAGAGCTCAAAGTAGGGGCACTTTGTGCTGTTTTTCGATTTTTCCCCAGTGATTTGATTGAAGTTTCTGTGGGTGAAAAGGACCTTTTTGCAGATGCAGCCTTGTTTCTAATAAGAAAAAAATCGAAAGTGTTTAGCCTGAAAAAAGTGTCTCGTTGATTACCTGACTGTTTGGGGCAATTCAGATGCGCAAATAGTTTTTTGTTTATAATAGCTCTGCAACGAATCTAAAATAATATTTGTGAGTTTAAAATATTAGCCCCCTGGGTTTGAACTTGGTATGATTCAGTTTTTTTCCCAATAATCTCCCAAACTCCAAGGGTCCAACTAAAAGGTAAATATGATTTTCCTTGTTTTGAGGCAAAAGTAGCCGCAACCAAGCCTTTTAGGTTTTGGACATATTGCATTAACCATCTGAGCCAGTTAGCATTGCCAAAAGGCTCTCTGGGCATAATAGACTGAGTTGAAAAACCATCTTACTTTGGTCTTGTCAATTTTTCTTGTGATTTCCAATTATTGTTTGATGATAGTGACCTGAAGTTGAATCAACAAAAATTAAGGTTTGTTTCCTCAATTTTAAGATATTTATTTAGATTTAGATTTTGGTCATATTCTATAAACTTTTTAAACTAAAAAATTTCTTACTTCATGAAAGTTGCATACTCCTGACCATCCTGTGGGGCGGTACTTTCATTTGTCTTATCATCGCACTCAATGAGTGTTCTTGCCATCAATGGTTGTGGAGACAACATTTGGTATCGACTGTGAATTTGTTGGCGTTTGTTGAAAGGGAGCACCATTCTGATATCTTATTAGACTTGAACCTGCAAGAAATTTTCATTTTCATTTATTCACTTTAAAATCGATTATCCTTGAAAAATAGAATGTATCACTGTGGTCTTTGTCCTGCAAATTGTGGGGGCACTCAACCTTTACAACATATGGATAAGCGCTTAATTGTGGTGTTTCAAAGTCCTCCCAAAGGGTTGACAATTCATAAAATGTCAAGTCCAGTCCTTTCAAGGGTTACAAAATTGTAGTTTCTGAAGTTGAAAATTCAAATTCCATATTTTTCAAAAAACAATTTCCCTTGTTTTGCTAAGGAAAAATTTAGATTTCTTGTGTTGATAAATGGTCCCTCTAAAAGGTATCAAAATCAACCTATATATATACTAGAATTTTGATATAATATATGGCAAAATCTTGCTGAAGCTGTTTTTTAATGTTAAAAAGAAAAAAAGAAATTTAATATATAAAGAAATAATAATATAACATAAATAGCTATACATTCTGTATGTACGGAAACTGTAGTAACTTTTGACTTTGTTTTGCCACCGTTATTTTCACATGTACACACAACAACATTTTTTTGCCGTCAGACTTTCTAATAAATTCAGAGGCCTAGTGCTATACTGAAATTCTTGGTCAGCAGATAGGTACCTGTCAGTTTAAAGGTATATGGTACCCTCCTCCCCCCTCCCCCTCTCACGCTCATCCTTATTCCCTCCCAAAGCAGCAGAAACAATAATAGAAATGGAATGGGACAAATGAAGTCTCTTGATCTCCTACTAGCCTATACCTATATAGCAGTATTTGTATGGAAATATACAAATACCATACATACCAAAAAAAATTCATAATAGAGGGTACCTGTAAATTTCATTATATATATATAAATTATCTATTTATTTCAACCCTTTATGCTAATTTAATAAAATTATGATTAATGAAGAGTGAAAGTGCTTAGCTATACCTAAGAAATTTCCATTGTCAAATGTTCTTTTATCATTGTTAATGTCCTTTTAACTTTAAATCAGCAGACATCTTTCTCATCTTTATACTGCTGTTTTCTCAGTTTCGCAGTGTTTCTCATGGTTTCTCGGTATATAAACATTCCCTACACGAGCTTGTGTTGTTGTGGAAGCAGATTACTCATTTAGCGCTGTGCTACAGGCACACGAAATAAAAGAGACTGAGTTTGAGTGTGTTGCTCCACATTTTTTACAAATCACGGTGGCCGAATCAAAACAAATTTTTTTGTGTAGGCCATGGCATGGCTAATGGCGGTTGTTGAATGGTCCTTGTTGACTTGGACACCAGTGTTTGTCTTTCTCTTTTAGCCAAAAGGAGATTTATCCATGTTTTTTTTCTTCCGATTTGTAGATATTTATAATTATGATTTATATTTTTAATGTCTTGAAAAGTACTTTTGGACACTTCCCAAAGCAAAAACTAGGAAGAAGGAGGATCAACAGATCAAGGATCCTTGGGAGGATGTTCTCTTCTTCTAGAAAATAAAAAAAACGTTCATGAAAAATCTGTCCTAGACTTCTTTTGTGTCAACTTTTAAGTTGAAAGTGTGCGCAATTATTCTGTTAAAAGAAATTCTTTCCTAATCAATTTTTTTATAAACAATAAAGTTTAAAGTGTCAAAAAATAGCCACCGCTCAACTCAATTGTTAGGCTAGTCGTCAGAATGGGGAAAAATACCAATCCTACTGTTTTTTACTAGTAAAACAGCAACAGCAACTTTTTAACATTTAATAGATGACTTTCATATCGCGCTACCATATTGGATTTCAGCTGTAAAAAGGGGTCAAACAAAATCGTTTCCTACACAACAGCTGAACAGCCCATCTGTACGATCACGAATAACAAGCCACACACTCCAGGTACTGTACACCAACTGAATTTTTCTGTTACTGTCATAAACACCTTAACACCTTTGGCATAAAACACTGAGTAGAGTGAAGATGTTGTACCGTCACAAGTAGATTATTGTTTCCGTACATTTGTTTGTTTGACCCCTTTTCAGCTGAAATCCAATATGGATGCGCGATATGAAAGTCATCTATGGGTCTAGCTGTATAGTTTTTATAAAATTTATGGTGATTGGATTGTTTTTATAGGATACATACAAAAGATTCTATTTTTCCAACTTTCAAAAAAAAGACTCTGGTTTCAATAGCCAATGAAATAAGACCTTATAAAAACTTCAGCTCCACTCAACAAAATATAACCTTTTCATATCGCGCTGCAAGTTAACAATAATCACAAGGAGATTATCCTTCCGTACATTTGTTTATTTGTCCCCTTTCACGGCTAAAATCCAAGATTGCAGCGTATTATGAAAAAGGTCTATATGAGTATACATAAAAATGAACATTTTAGTATATTTCTTTTGTTGTATTGCTTTGAAAACAGATTTCACTAGTTAAGAGGGACCTAGGGAATGCCACCAATACTAAACTTGCCATTAGAAACGGAACTTTGTGGGTGGGTGAGTTTTTCTAGAGCCACGTTAGCTTGGAGTGTTTTTTTGATTGATTGTTGCGGCTGGTTGTTTCTCCCCTAGGTGGGGAAATTAACCCTAGGCTTTTATATGTATAACAGAGAAAGTTAACCATATCCTACACTTTTTTTAAAAACAATTTTCTATATCCCCTATACTGTATATATACCGTAAATCTTCCAATAAACTACCCCTTTCTCTTTTAAACGTCCCCTTTCTCTTTTAAATGTCCCCTCTACTAAACCTCTTTTAAACGCCCCCTAAAAACTCTATTAAAAATTAAATAAACGCCCCAGGTCTTTATTAGAAGATTTACGGTACCCCCTTATGTCATTTTTAGAAAACTAAATTTCCCTGTAGAAATGGCTTAAGATCCCTGTTAAGTCCCATTTTTCGTTGGGATCTCATCAAATGATACCTGTCTTTATATTTTTAATAGATGTCATGGACTTTCTCCTGCTTCATTATTATTCTTCAAATTTGGAACACTGCAACTGATTGTAACATTACAAGGCATTCTTGGTTAATGAAGAAATGCAACGAAACAGTTATTCAAAGTGATCCTAAATTTTTCATGACACTAAATGATTGTTATCCTTTGTTTAAAGTAACATTTCCAAGGTGCTGGGATAGTCTCTATCACTTTTTATATAAAAACAACACTTTTGTTTATGAGCCTGAAGACAATAAATGCAGATTATCATGCTTGGAGACCTATAGAACTTGTAGTATGTTAAACTTGTTCACTCTGTCGCAAACTTGCATCAACCTACAGAAAATACAAGACTTATGCGATGGTTTGGGTAGAAAACCATGTTCATTAAAAAAGGTATTGAAAAGTCTTTATTGTTGCTTCAGAATTTGGCCTTAAATTGAGTTTAAAGATGTTTTTAAAAGCCATATAACTATAACCCTATTAAGTTTTATAAGAACCCTGGGTGTAATTTTTTGATAATTGATGAAGGGAAAACTAATTGTTATCTCACGGGGGGGGAGATTCTCCTGCTTTCAAAGGCTTGAATTGTTAAGATTTTTCACCAAAGAAATCATGTGTTGTATAATTCTATCATGTTCCTTGCTCAATTTTTCTGAAAATAAACTTAAGGCCTATTTGTTCTTACGCGATGATATAGTATATAGTATTCTGGTAGTATTATTTAGCCAAAAAGTAAGAGTAACAGTAGAACTATATTTTTTATCAAAATACAATACAGTGAAAACTGTGTTTTCACCAAAATAGCAACTAAAAAATTACAAACCATTAGCTTTATTAATACATAATTGTCAAATTTGTTAACCAGAATTGTGATTTAAAAATACTCTTCCTATTTTTTCAGATTCCTGGAAATAGTGGGAATGTATGTGACGGTGCTTTGGTTTCCACTACAGAAGAATCTCATTGGCTCATTCGTTGGTCCGAGAAAGACATGAACAATGTGAATACTTATAATGGATGTTCTTTAAAATGTAACAATGAAATCCAGGTATTTCAAGCAGGACAAATGCATGTTGATGGACCCATCCTCATCTTAAGTTCTATCAGTATGCTGGCTACAATATTTACTGTTGTAAGTTATGCTCTCGTCTGTTTTTTTAATAGGTGTATAGGGACACTATTATGTAAAAGAACATTGCAGTTACATTGCATAACTTTCATGACCTAAAAGTTTAATTGTACATACTTCTTTGTTCTGTTTGTTTTTATTATTTGTTATTCCCAACATGGTGTCCTACGGGGGTCGGTTCCCCCCTCCCCTGAAAAATCTCAGCCCCCATGTACATAAGCCTGTCCCCCCCTTCAGGTAAAATATTAACAGGTATCTCCCCCCCCCCCATCTCCACTCGAACACTCCCTCCCCTGGTGCTTGCTATGCACTATGGTCAGACAAACCTAAGGCTATCAACCTAAGGCTATCAAACATCTACTAAAAGCAAATTGAGCAGGGGGGTTTGGGGGCTCTCGAGAAAATGTTCAGTTTTGAGGTGTTTCAAACGTTGAAATATAGGTTAAATTTGTAACATATATAATTTTAAATAGATTTAAAATGTTAAAAGTAAACGAACAAGTATACGCGATAGAGGAGAAGAGCTTACAAAAAAGCTAATGTGATAATTGGGAAAGTCCCTTGTAGATTGAATTGGGAAGAGTTCGTCAAACGGCCAATATATGCGCTAGCTAACACCCTGAAGCAATATATATATGTCTTTTTCAACTTTAAGAAAAATGTAAAAAGTATATGGAAAATACATTCTGTAATTAGGTGAAAAAATGTTACACACTCTTGATACAGCCCCCCCAATATACTTGTATGTATATATTAAATTTAGAGGTTGCCCCCCCCCCCCCTATACAATAAGCAAAATTACAACCCCCCACAAAAATCTGATATTTAAAAAAAATTGCGGACACCATACCCAATCCATTGTCTTTCAATACACTCTGTATGCAATAATCATTTAAAATATTTGTATTAACCATTGTATACAAAAATTACACTATATATATATATATCCTTACTGGTTTTAATTAATTACCTAAACGATACTTTAGATAAACCTATTATTGATAAGGCCTGCTATACTATTTTTTGATGAGATAACCTTTAAATTCATTTTTCTAGATGAGTTTCCTTATTGATTGGAAATGTCAAAACAGATATCCAGCAATCATCCTCTTTATTCTGAATGTCTGTTTTTTACTTTGTTTACTTGGTTTGGTTATACAATTCTTTGGGGTTGGTGCTAAAATATCTTGCAATGAAAAAAAACAGAAGCGCTCCAAGGAACCAAGGTAAAAAAAAACTTGTACTTAAGAGGTTGTCTATCGGGCAAAAGGTTATCACTGGTCAAAACTCTCTTAAAAATGTCTGAAAAAACGAGACATCC
>JAYRBV010028826.1:0-10182 GCA_036023255.1 Mitrocomella polydiademata
GGACTGGGTTTTTCTGGGTTATCCACTTTAAATATTGTATATCTATCTATCTATCTATCTATCTATCTATCTATCTAACAAAAGTTGTTTTATATACTGTAAACAGGCAGGCCCGTGCCAGGGGGGAAAATATTGAAAGTGAAAGTATATAATGTTTGCAACACTTTTTCTGTAGTTAAAGATAAAATAAAGCTATTGGCAAACTGTTCAGCGTCAATTCAAATTAAACATAATACAAACTTGACAAAGAAAGAAAGAATGATAATCATATTTACCAATTCTTTGTCCAACTTGAGAGGAGAAGGGATTTCCACCAAACAGAGTCGCCATGTTTGTGTACGTATATATCCTAACTCCTTGCGATTTTTCAATACATCTATTGAACTCAGGCCGTTGGGTTAATAATTAGAATTAAATAGCATGACGTAATAGTTGTTGAAAAAAGTCATAGGCTGAAAGTAACAAACAAAGATAGACATGTTGGTGGAGATCTCGGAAAACAAACCAGAGCAGCGAAGAGAGGAGAGTGTGTGGAAGAGTAGAGTGTGTGTGGACTGCTGATGGTCGATGGTTTCTCTATAATCCATAGTTTTTGTTTGTTGAGCATTTGACTTATTACTTAATCTGATTAAATTTTTATAACCTACGACGCTTTGTGATTACATATTGTGTACGCTGCTAGCTGTGTATAAAATGTAATTTTGCACGTACAGTGAAACACAGTGAATGAAATTACAAATGTACAACGTACCGATACAAATGCCTAAAACTTTCGTGTACAGTACTGTACTTTTTTTATCGTGTGGTAGATAGTTGGTAGATGCCTAAGTTAGCTGTTTATATTTATAAAGTCAAGCTTCTGTCTTCCATCATAGCAAGGAAGGGTTCCTGCCTGAAAAATGTCAGTGCATGGGGAGGAGGAGGGTAAATAAATAAAGGGGGGGTGGGGTGGGATGGAAGACACTGCAATTCGTAACGAATATATACGCTTATAAATTAGCTGGATATCTAAGTGGAGGGATATTTATAATATGTATATAGTGAATATTCTATCCCCATGTACAAATTTTGAATTCAAAGGCCCATAGACATTTCATATCGCGAATCCATATTGCTATTGGATTAGATAGATATGATAGATATTTTTCTTTTCACCGTCAAAATAATTACAATACAAAATACCTAGAGTTACAATAAATGGCTGGAGCAAGAAGAAGACATGTGTCTTATCACCAGTCCCCATTACAGCTGAAAAGGGGACAAACAAACAAATGTACAGAAATTATAATCTACTTGTGACGGCACAACGACTTCACTCTCTGCCAAATTTAGTTGACACAGTGCAGAGGTGGAGTACGTGTGGTTTGTTATTCGTGATCGTACAGATGGGCTGTTGTGTAGGAAACAATTTTGTTTGACATTTGACCCCTTTTAAAGCTAAAATCCAATATTTCATATCGCGCGATATGAAAGTCATCTATTTTAAAGACGTGGTGAGTGAGTGAGGTTCAAAGAACGGTTTTTTAGCTAGCTAATACTCAATTTTGTTAAGCAAATAACACTGCACTATCTGGTGTGTTATATTTATGTGGATGCCTTATTTGCAGATTGGAAAATGTCTAGTTTACAATTTGGCTGCCTTACAATTTATTGTTCATATAATTGTTTATACTGAGTGTTCAATCAAAATCAAATTGTGTAACATTTATTACCTAGTTTAGGTATAGGTGTAAAGCTCAAGATAAACTCTACCAATTTATGTTTTGTTTTCATATTGACAGCATACAACTGGCAAAAATGTTTTTGGTGAAGAGTTAAAACTTCTTGTGCATTTGAAAGTATTTGTTCAGTTCTACAGTACACTATTTTAACCGCAATATTCAAATTTGTCTACAAGTTTTTACTGACCTAATGATTCGTAGCTTTATTCTTGGTAACCTTACAGTGGTCGAAATAACCGTTGGTCGTTGGTGAAACCAAAAAAATCTTTGAAAATCCCATTAAAACCAACCAACTTTACTTGTCTATAAAGAACGAGTCGAGTGCACTTGTGGCACAAAATAAAGACCACAATTTCACTCTTTCTATGCACTACATATTAATTTCCTGGTATTTTGTAAGCATAATCAAAAAAAAATTCCGGGGGCTTTCAGATTTTCCTAATTTTTTTTCCAAATAATCTGTCTTCTTCAATCAGTATGGTTAACGTTTTATATTTTGTATATATAGGTCAGTACAGTAAATAAATACATCAAAATTAAGATCCAAGAAGAACCACAATGTGACAAGTGGAGGAGGGAGTGTATTTTTCTTAAAAAAACAAACAAACAACACAAAATGATTTCCTGCCAATCGGTTTGACAATTCTTTTTAAAGTTATGAATGAAGCATAGTAGTTATTCTCAATGGGGAAGGAGAATGAGCTGATTAATGCCGTTAAAGAAGGAAACTGTCAGTATGTTCGAAAGAATCTTCAGAAGTTCCGAAAGAGTACCAGTAAGTAAAATTAGCTATATGTACAGTATATATACTGTATAAATTTATTTTTCTACACATGAGATACAGTAGGTCAAATAGGAAATTTTAACTAATTTTTTAATATTTTATGTCAGCCTAAAATCTGACTGTGTTTGTTTTGTAAGTTCAAGCTTCAATCTCTTGCCTTTACTCTATTTTTTATTAATTTCAACTGATTGGAAACATAAAAAAACTGTTCTTTGTTCATTTCCTTGCTTTCTTTTTCTTTTTCTTTTAATCAATTCAGTATATATTACACTTCAACTTCAATCCTTTCTTCACAGGCCATAATGAAAAACTTTTGAAAGATGAATGAATATTTTATGATGTTTTTGCTAAGTGTATCATGTAATTTTTCCTTTCCCACTTACTTTGAATAATTCATTTGGAACTCATATGGTGAAACCCTTTCTAACACAATCTCTACTGTTTTGACTTTATATTGAGGACATATTCAAAGAATTTACCTTTTGATATTTCCTCATCCTGTTTTTAATAAACTTTTAACAAAACTCGTGCTAGAAAGCTCAGCTGATCAGATTATATTTTAGGGATTTCTGACAGATTCAGAATATTTCTATTTGATATCATAAGAACAACATGTAAATAAAACTCTAATCTACAAAGGTCCTGTTTGCATAGTTTAGATTATTTTGCCCAATGTATTATGTTTTAAATGTAGCTGATATGATGCCTCTGCCAAAAGATTACTCCTTCGAATATTTAAATTTTTTGAAATTGATGATTACAGGATATCATTTCCATGTTATAATTATCATCTATTTCCAGTAATTTCCTGTTTTATTTAAATCATTTTCTTGGATATCACTACAGTAATGGAAATGAAAAAAAAAAAACTTAAAAAAAAATCAAACAAGTGCTCCTGTAAGAGGGCTGGATTTCATTTATTAGATTTGAAACTAGAGACAATATTTTTTAATTCTAATAAAATATATATTCTGACCACATTATGCTGTATTAGGAAACGTTTTAATGGTTGTATATATTTATCTTATCAGAGGGCTTACTTCCTTTAATTGATTCATGATCCTGAGGTAGGACGTTATTATTAATGATTTGTTTTGTCAGTGACACAGCTGATAGCCAATCTGCATAATTATCGTGTCGGCTAACCAGTGAATTCAATAGGCTGATTAGATTTAAAAAACACATGTTGTTTGCGGTTTGATTTTCTTGTAGCTTTTTTTCCTGAACTTATGAAAAGACATTTCTTTTTAAAAAAAATTTATTTGGCTTAGATTCCACTTTGTATATACATCTTAGTCAAGAAAGATGAATACTCATGATGCTAGCTAACAAATAAAAACGTTATTCTTTTTGCAAACAGATTGTAATACTCCCTCGATTTTCTAATGCATTTAATAGACAATACACATCTTGTCTTGTTTTAAATAGCATTAAAGTAAAGAAAATAACGATTGACTAACAACATGGACTGGTTTCCACAGAGTTGGTCAGCAAACATTTTACTAGATTTGTTGACATTATCAAACATGTATTAAGTACTTTACAAATAATCCAACATAAGACATTTTTAACATGTTAGAAGATCCATTAGACTTGTCAATGTTAGCATATATAAGTAACATTGTATAAGAATGTAAACATTGAGTTTCAAACCCCAAGGGTTGCCATTAATATTATGAAATTAATTTGATTACCTAATATTTTTCATATACTATCCATTTTGGAGGCCATTTGAATATCGCTTTTAATGAAAAGCAATATTTTGTATACATAAGGTCTTGCCACTAAAATTCCTTACCCTAGCTCCTTATAAAAAAGTTGAGTTGTTTTATTTTTATTTTCATTTTGAATTTTTTGTTGGGATAAATATTTTATCTTCTTTTGACCTATGTATGTACACCAGAAAGCTATCCAGCAGATGCATCCTGTATTTCAAGAGCTGTTGATTATGTTCCAAATTTTTTAAGAGATTTAAAGCTAAAAGATGTTTAGAACACTTGCAGAAGCAATTGCAGAAAATTCTCAAATCAGTAAATAACAAGTCACATTTTTTTTTCTCCTACTGTATTTCTATGTATATAAGAAAACATTTAAAACATTCTATTAATCCAGTATATTATTATTATTATTATTATTATTATTATTAAAGAAATACAATTTGTAGGCCTCTCGGGCCTCTATGAATCGGTCTTTTAAAATTATAATCAATTTTAAATTTATATTATGTTTTTGTCGTACTATATATCGTATACAGTATATATATGCAAATATTTATAACAAATACAAACTTTCAAGATATGTGTTTTGGATTTAAAAATAGGAATTCGCCCCCATATCAGTTTCTAGTTTTTTTCTACTTTCTTTGCAGATAAATATCAAATAAGATTAATATGTATAATGTAATGTATAATGTTTGAACTAAGATTAAACATGTTTTTTGTCAATTTTTACATAAAAAGTGGATTATCAAGCAATAAATAAAAATGTCACTTTCCTCAGCACCACAATTTTATCTTTGTAAACAAAAAAGTGTTACAGCAATTCTAGACTTTGAATAAATATATAACAGTACTTGACATAACAGACGGACATGGGACATATATTCCAATCATTTGTTAGCTATGTCTAATCAAAATTGAAACTGAACGGACATTTTTTCTGACCAAAGCTTTTTGTTGAATTTATTCAAACATGACATCAACGATAACCTCTTATGATGTAATTTATCTAAATCATTGGGAAGTCTTTTAAAGAGGTATTTGTAACATAATGTTCGACCAAATATTAGTAACCAGCATTCAATTAGGAAAGATATTCAATTAACTTTTTGTAAGACAAAAATAAATTAATATAAAGCAGCCAAAATTTCTTTCTTGGATTATATAAGAAGAAAGGCCAGATAGTATATAAATAGTCAATCAACAGACAATCTATAGTAAATGGAATTTTTCTGAATAAATACGTAAGTGTGGTTCAACTCCCACAAAAATTAAAACTTTATTTATTTCCTTCTTATAATTCAATCATTTATTATAAAATAAGTTTGACTTTAAATTTGTAAACCCCTCAAACTAGACATCAAAGTGTCTAGAAAAGATGCGTGTAAAAATAAACTGTTATGTCAGTCTGTTTAAAATATTTCTTTGTACTCAATCTCGAAATGTCTCCTCAAAACTCCTTCAAAAGTATCGAATTTTCAAGTCTCAAATTTGTAACTTGTATTAAAAAAGAATTTGACAGCTCAACCCAAAACAACATACAAGTTAAAGATAGTATTTTGAGTAATCAATTAAAACTCCAAAAATCTCTCAGACTTTTGAGTAATCAATTAAAACTCCTAAAATCTCTCAGACTCTTCTTTAAAGTATCTCATCAAAAAGATTTGACAGTACTGTTTTTAAAGAAATGGCAAACCTTCCTGGTGGTTTTATACACCGTTATTCATTGTAACTTCTCTTTGAATTGTCAATCCAAGTACATATGATTGAAGAGTTGCAATTAACCAAAGATACTGTAGAATATTCGTTTTTGAATAAACTGCATTATGATATCACATGATTAAGGGCTGTCTTTTTGGGTGCAAATTTCTAATAATTATTTTTGTCTTCTTCTTTATAGAGAAACCATCAGGAAAAAAATCAACCATCAATTTAGCTGATCTTGAAGGGTTAGTTGATTTTATGTTTTTTCTTATAAAAAGTGTGATCTTTCTAGAGAATTCTTGATAAAACTCAATGAATATTTTTTAAAGCAACTAAAGATTATGGTAGATAAGAGGAGGGATTATGTAGATGAAGGACAATGTCCAGTTTCCTTCTGTACAGTAAAATCAGTAATCAGCTTCATGGTATAAATCTTTGTACATTGAATTTGTTAAAGTTGTTCTTTGTTTGATCTTTTTGCCCGCGTTAATTTTGGTCAAAAAGAGGCACAGTAAAAAAATTTCCCAAAAGTACAGAACCTTGCACTAAGGCTTGATGTGGGCAAGGAGGATGTTGCCTGATTCTATTTTGTCTATCAATGGAACAGGACTTGATTCTTATCCTCCGGTCAGCAAAATTCTGCTATTTCTATGTTAGATTCGAGCCAAAAAGTACATTAACTATTTCACTATTATTTTGTCGTTTTTGACAATCCCTAGGACCATGTTTTTGGTTTTCAATTATTTTCACTTGTTTTTTGTATAATAGGTTTACTGCTCTTCACCATGCTGCATTGTTGGGTGATGTTGAGATTATCATGGCAATTGTCGAAATGGAAGGAGATGTAAATGCAAGAGACAAGAAAGGTTATATCATTTATTTATTTATGATGACCTAATTTCCATAGGTTCCTTTGCAGGTGTTTCAGGACGTGTAGACAGGACCCTCAATGGAAAATTCTACTTAGTTCTGAAGAGGCTATCCATTTTGTCATATATATATAGATTTGATAATAAAGGGACATGCAAAATCTTACTGTTAGCAAATCATTTTATATTCCAGATATGACACCTTTACATATGGCTGCATGGGCTGGCAAGGATGCAGCTATTAAATGGCTTATTGAGAGTCGCTCCCTGCCAAACCTTCCTTCAATAACTGGTGACACACCTCTCCACCTTGCTGCTCAGCATGGTTATGCTGGCTGTGTAAGTGAGCTAAATTCTTTTTGAATACTCACTCCTATGGAGTGTTATTGCTAGAAAATGAAAACCAGCAATGGAAATCATTTTTCCTTACTCTTCCTCAAAGGATTGTCCAGAATGAAGATTTGCTGCTTTTTAGTTGCAGTTTCACGGAAATGTTTTGGTAATTTTTTTTGATTTTTTCAATATATTTTTTCCAGGCTAAAGTACTGCTTTCCTCGCACGCAGATGGGACTTTTAGGAACAGCAATCTGGAAACCCCATTAGATCTTGCATGCCAATTTGGACACACTTGGGTAAGTTTTTTACCATTACATTAGGGCAGTATATTCTTGCCTGTAGTTTTTTGCTTGCGATAACCTCTTTTATATGAATGAGTGCTTGAACTGAGACACCTAAAGCTAAACTTTCGTAATCGTTTTCAAAATTTTGGCCTTATCCACGAAAATCCGCAAAATTTAATCTTTCGAAAAATAAAGTAAGAAGCCATCCGCGAAATTTTGTCTCCGCGAAAAATTGAAAAAACATTTAAAAGAGCAAGAAAATAACACTTTTGTTCACGTTTTCTAATTAATTATAGAACAATAACAACTCTGAAGTCGTTTTTATTTTTAATTTTCTTGCTTTTGTCTTTTTAATTTTCTTGGAAAATGCTTGAACAGACCGATCCGCAAAATTAAATCGCCGCGAAATATTTTTCTAATTTTCTATTTAACTTCACGGATCAGATTTCTGGGAGATTCTAAAATTGAATTGTTTATACCTGGATGATGTGTATATTTTCAATATTTTCATTTTTTTCGAAGGTTGTCAAACAGCTCCTTGTGAACGAACCAGTTGCCGTTTCCTTGGCCTCACCCTCTACAGATCCTCGCTATAAAAGTCCACTGCACCTTGCTGCAAAGTCTGGCCACGATGATATTGTACAGCTGTTGTTACAAGCTGGTGTTAATGTCAATGAATGTCGCGCTGAGGGAACTGCCCTACACTTGGCTAGTTTGTATGGTAAAAAAGAAGTTGTGAGATTGCTGATACAGGTTAATATTTCTTTCAAACCGAGAAATAAAGTTCCTTCGTCATGTAGCCACAACAAATAATAGAGAGGACCTTTATTTAGATTGATTAGGCCATTATTTTAGGCAATAAACATTGTTAAAGATTCAGTCCCTCGTGTGTAATTGTTTCTATAGTACTGTATTCTTTCCTACTTGATTACGTAAATGTTGGTCTGAAGAACAATACCTACTATGTGTTTAATATAAGTTTTGTTCCATTCTTTTCTACTTGATTACTTCAGGCTGGCGTAAATGTTGGTCTGAAGAACAAAGATGGCATGATGGCGTTAGATTTGGTTTCTCAATTCACTGCATCAAGAGCTGGTCTCGAAATCAAACAAATGTTAAGAGGTAAACTATAAGCATGAGAAGAATCCTTGAGGTCTGTTTTATGTAGCAAAGCCCCATTAATTTCGTGTTTAAACGAGATTAAACCTGTTTTGTACCCCGGTTTTTTAAAGACCCGAGGAAAATGACCGAACCGCATTGATTTCAACCTGTACTGTTATGGAAATGGAATAAACACCGTGTTCTTTCTTCAAGGCAATAGAAAGTCTTCTGGTGCAGGTTTCGATTATTTGATTTCGGCGCGAAGTTTATTCAGCAAATTCAGTAAAGCAAGTTTTCATATGTTTTTATATACAAGAAATCGAATGAAAGAAATGAGGATCTTCCTAATTGAAACATGTAGTTCAAATTTGTGGTGTTGCATAATGCTTAAAGAAAGCATGATTTAAAAATCTTTCTTTTTTTTACTTATTTCAGAGGCAGCAGGTGAACGGATGATATATGCTCGTGCTGTATCAGATTATAAAAACCAATATGATGAAACATGTCTGTGTTTTAAAGCAGGGGACAGTATTGCTGTAAGCAAAACTTTTTATCTTCTCCTCAAACTATATGAAATCATTGCATTTTTCTGCTATGTATAAACCTATTCTATAGCCTCGATAGTCAGAGTTTCGACGTATTTTTAGGGATCGTCACCAGCAATAGTTTGGTCAAATAAATTCGCCTTCGTAATATTATTGCCTTTATTAATTTAGTCTCGAAAAAGCTGCAAGGGCAGAAAATATTTCGTATTTATTAGATATTCGCTCCCCAATTCGTCCTGCTATTTTTTTATTCTTTTAAAATCGTCTTCCATTTTGTTGCCCAATTAATTTCCAATTACAAGGTTTAACAACAAATTCTTGATTTTCAGGTTGTGGAGCAAAATGAGGATGGTAGGTGGCGTGGATACATTGTGAATTCAGAGGTTAGGATTTAGTCATAATTTCACGTCATAAATTTACAGTTTATCTTCTCTATCGTGTTTGTGTCAAAGGCGTTAAAAGTGTGGTAGTACTAGCTTGATCACATGTTTCATCTACTTCGCTAGGTTTTCCTGAAAATAAAAAAAAAATAAAAAATATAGTCATTTGAATTTCAAATCTAAATTAAAAATTGTTTAAGTTATCGATCCTTACAGTATTTTTACTTAAAAGGGTGGCCACTAGTCTGATGATTTGATTTAGTCCTGGAAAAGAGAAAAGTTAAAGAAAAGTCCTGGAAATTTATTTAGGATAGCCACATACACTTTTCTGATTAATATATTTGAGTTTATTTTGCAGAAATCTAGAGGCTCAAACTTACAGTCGAAGCCAGCATCGAAAATTGGTACCTTGTGTTTGAGTTTATAAATTGATTTCCCCTATTAATAGGTCTAAAAAGTCATGGAAAAATGTCTAAACTACTGTCCTGGAATTTGACTTTCAAATTTGAGTGGCCACCCTGCCTAAGTTAAAAATTGTCTCCGTTAGTATCAGAACAAGTTGTATACATATTGCAATTAAATGAAACAAAACCCGTGCCGATTCTTCGGTTAACCCTATTTGCCCGGGGGGGGGGGATTTTGATAACTTCCGGAAAATTTTTGTAGGAACCTAAAACTTTCTGACTTTTCCTAAAAATATATAAGACACATTCTGACAAATTTTCAGGGCTATACAGTGT
>JAYRBV010028837.1:0-10181 GCA_036023255.1 Mitrocomella polydiademata
CAAAAAAATCCAGCATCAAAATAAATACTGGATTTTACTTGTTTATGCTATTTTTTACTTAAGTGAACAGCATTGCCCTACAGGTGGGCTGTAGAGGCAAGAAGTTAACCGGTGAATCTAAACGAACGCTGCCGCTTCGCAAATGGTATTATGGTCGCGCAGCTTTTAACGCCTAATCTCTTATTCTCGCATCCTCTTTCATCATATCCGCCGCTTTTTCGGCAATCATTATGGTCGGTGCATTTGTATTGCCCGAGACAATAATCGGCATAATGGATGCATCGACAACACGCAGCCCACTGAGACCATGTACTTTTAAACGATCATCAACAACTGCCATCTCATCAGATCCCATTTTACAAGTACCTGTTGGATGATAAATGGTGGTTGCCCTATTACGGGCATACTGCAGTAATTCTTCATCTGTCTGATGTTGAATACCTGGCTCGTGCTCTTCCTTAATCAACGGCTTTAACGCGGGTGCATTGATAATATCACGGGTCAATTTAATCGCATCAATCGCGGTCTGCTGATCTTCTTCTGTCGCCAGATAATTGGGATTAATCGCAGGATAATCCATCGGATTAGCACTTTTCAATTGAATATTACCTGTACTGGTTGGCCGCAATTGGCACACCGATGCAGTAAAGGCAGAAAAGTCATGTGTCCCATCCGCAGGCTTATCGGCACTGAGCGGTTGCAAGTGGTACTGGATGTCCGGACGTAGCATACTCGTACCAGTCTTAGTGAAAATACACACTTGACTGGCCGCCATCGTCAAAGGCCCTGTACGGAACAATGCATACTCGACCCCCATCATCATTTTACGCAGCGGATTACTGACCTCATCATTCAGTGTGATGGGTTTATTCACTTTGTAAATAGTGCGAATCTGCAAATGATCTTGTAAGTTCTTACCAACACCTGGCAAGTGTTTAACCAAGGGAATATTGTGTTGTTCCAACTCTTCTTTATCACCGATGCCCGACAACATTAATATCTGAGGAGAGTTAATTGCGCCTCCGCTGAGAACAACCTCCTCCCGACAATTAATGCGGTGATCAATGCCTTTAATATTCACATTGATAGCCACTGCTCTATCGCCATCAAACTCAACGTTCTGTACTTGCGCATTGGTCTGTACGTCAAGGCTCTCTCTTTTCAACGCGGGCTTTAAGAAACCCACAGCAGTGCTGCAACGTGTGCCATTTCGGTTCATGGTGAGCTGAAAATATCCGACCCCTTCTTGAGTTTCACCGTTACTGTCATCATTGCGGGGAATCCCAACTTGTTCTGCAGCATCGATAAATTTATCGCATATTTCACGTCGAATCCGAATATTGGACATACTCAGTGGACCACCCGCCCCATGGTACTTACTCGCACCGCGCTCTTGATCTTCAGATTTAATAAAATATGGTAATACTTCATCATAAGACCAGCCTTTATTGCCTAAGGCAGCCCAATCATCGTAATCTTCTTTTTGGCCACGTACATATAACAAACCATTGAGAGAGCTAGAACCCCCTAATACTTTTCCTCTGGGCCACTGTAACTGACGACCATTTAACCCAGGATCAGGTTCTGTCATATAGCACCAATCCGTTTTTGGATTGTGCATTATTTTAAAATACCCAATAGGGACATGAATCCAAAGATTGGTATCTTTATTCCCCGCCTCCAATAATAAGACACGCTTACTCGTATCTTCTGATAGTCGATTCGCCATCACGCAACCTGCGGAGCCTGCACCCACTACAATGTAATCATATGTATCTTGTAACGACATCAGCATTACCATTTTTATTTGTTGAGACCTCGCCATAACGTATCGTGGATAGCGATACAAAGCAGAAGCCGACAATTTAAAGCACTGTTTATTGAGCTGTAAATAGCAATTTTGAGGCTACTTTTACACCGAATTGCTATGTATCGTCGTTATACTGAGGTCTCTTGTTTTCTATTATCAAACAGCCATTCCACAAAGAATGAACAGTTTGGCCAAAATGCTGTCACGGCAAAACATCAGAAAATAATATTTTCGATACATTTAGTATCACTATCTCAAAAAAATAAATCAACATTTTTATTAAATATGATATAAAAAGTATCATTTACAACTAAATATGTTGCATTTATAGCAATGATTCTGGTTTATATCAAGTATTCCGGTTAATTTTCTCTAGTACTTGTTGGTTCGGCGCTATAACATATGAAAGACAAGTGCGGTGTAGGATGACGCGAGGCGCTTGCAAAAAGGTAACGAGTTGCGATGACAAAGCCTGAGTAGATATGCCCTTCTCCAATATAAAGCATCTGTAAAATACCCAGCGCCAAAATAACAGCATCATTCTATTTTCAAAGGCCAGCTAAAATTATGTCAACCTTATTCCATTTAGAACGAGATAATACGACCGCCACATTGCAACAACAAATAAGAGAACAGTTGGTCAATGCCATTTTAGGGGGATATCTTCCCCTCGACGAACCCCTTCCTTCCAGTAGAGGCTTAGCTAAGTCTCTCAAGGTTGCCAGAAATACTATAGTCCTTGTCTATGATGAACTTGCCGCAGATGGTTACTTAATCTCTAAAGAGCGCAGCGGTTACTTTGTCGATCCCGCTTTTTTAGCCAATGGCTTAACGGAGCAACAACCTACGCCCAGCCGCCCGCAACAAGATGCTGAAAAAATAAACTGGCAAGACAAGCTAAAAGTGAGAGCAGCAAACCAAGCAAATCCTAGCCTAGCTTATTCATGGCAGAGCTACCCCTACCCTTTTGTTTATGGCCAGCTGGATTCACAATTATTTCCAATCGATAACTGGCGTAAATGTTGGCGAGATGCGGTCAGCGTGCAAGCGATCAGAGATTGGACTTCCGATCGTTACGACAGTGATGATCCACTCTTAATCGAACAGATCCAAAAACGTATATTGCCAAATCGAGGCATTCAGGCGAATAAAGATGAAATCCTTATCACTGTGGGCTCACAACAAGCAATTTACCTTTTATCGCAACTACTGTTAGATAAAGACAGCTGCTTTGGTATTGAAGATCCCGGCTATGTCAGCGCCGCCCATATCGCTGCACTGTTTGGGGCGCAAGTACGAGGGCTAAGTGTGGATGAACACGGCTTAGAAATAACCGAGCGATTAGATCCCTGTGATACTTTGTATATTACCCCGAGTTATCAATGCCCTACGACAGTCACAATGCCATTGCAAAGGCGTTTATCTCTGTTGAATAAAGCCCGCGAGAAAGATTTCATCATTATCGAAGATGATTATGAAATGGAAATGAATTACGACACACACCCAACCCCTGCACTTAAAAGTTTAGATGTACAAGATCGTGTGTTATACATTGGCAGCCTATCTAAGACATTGGCTCCAGGTTTACGCATGGGCTTTATGGTTGGCCCTAAAGCCTTAATCCAAGAAGCGCGTAATTTGCGCCAACTGATGGTGCGCCACCCCCCTTTAAACAATCAACGCGCCGTCGCGCTTTTTTTAGCACAAGGTTATCACGATGCATTATTGCGTAAATTAGCACGCGCTTTTGCGCAACGTAGTGAATTAATGGCCAAGGCTCTCGATCAATATCTTCCTCAGTGCTACATCCAGCCCAGTGGCGGTTCGTCATTCTGGTGTCGCCTACCTCACACAATCAATGCCGCTGAATTAAAACAACGAGTTGCCCAAGACGGTTTACTCATCATTTCTGGTGACAGTTATCATTACAATGCCGATCAGGCAAACCATCATATTAAGCTAGGCTTTTCAGCAATAGCCCCTGAAGCAATCGCGCCAGGTATAGAAATATTGGCATCCCATATCCAACAGATGAGTGAAGAACAACAAATTAACACTTTAGTCCCCGACAGTATCGAATAACCTGTAAAACACTCCTAACCAGCTTGGGAGTGCTCATACAATGATAGATTGAGTCCTCAACATAACAACGGTGTTCGCAACGGCCTTCACAAGCAGGTTCAGCTTTGCAGCGTTAAAAAAGACCACATCTTAATCTTTCAAGACAGTATCTGTGCCTAACCACTCTCCATTAATAGCAGCCCCCTGACAAACTCCCTCTAACAAAAGGCGGCTCAACGCTATGATAAGTAACGCTCTCTTTGTCACCAACCTTCAATTATTAGATGCAGCTACTCATTGGGTCTGAGTGCTTAGTAAAAGTGGAGCTTTATAGCAGCCCATAGAATTCTTAATCTACCTCTAACACGCGCTATATATCTCCACTTGTTTATCAGTGGCTTTTTATATTTCAGCCTTACTAAGACGTTTAATCATTAAAAATCAATAGACTAATCCAATGAAAAGTCAGCCACTAAATCTGAACATCGATGGCTATACTCTCTAATACACAGAATGAAAGGAAAGCGATATGTCTCATCCAGCACTCAACAATGAACTCTACCCGCGGCCACTCAGTGAAGCGCCAATCTCTGATTTACCTTCTGCACTCGTCCCAGCAAGACAGCCTTTGCTTGGTCAATATGTTACTTTGGAACCTCTGGATGCGCAGCGACATGCAGCGCAACTCTACCAAGCTGGGCACGAAAATACCGAGGCCTTAAAAATATGGGATTATTTATCCTACGGTCCTTGGCCTAATCTGGAGAGCTATAGCCAAGTATTACGTCAACAATCCGCCAGCTTAGAGCCAATATTTTTTGCTATTCGGGACTCAGAAAGCGGTCAAGTCTGTGGCCAAGCGAGCTTTCTCGACTTAAACCCAAGTAATGGTGTTATTGAAATTGGTCATATCTGGTTTGGCTTACAATTACAGAAAACCCGTGCCGCCACTGAAGCGCTATACTTAATGATCCGCTATGCGATGGACGATTTAGGCTATCGCAGAATGGAATGGCGCTGCAACTCTCTGAATAAAGGGTCGCGCCTAGCAGCACATAGGCTCGGGTTTCGCTTTGAAGGTATTTTTTATAATCATATGATATTCAAAGGAAAAAATAGAGACACTGCCTGGTTTTCTATTTTGGATAACGAGTGGCCAAGTATTAGACGTGTTTTTCAACAATGGTTGAGCACCGATAACTTTAACCACGACGGGATGGCGCTTACCTCACTTAGTGAAGAAATGGCACAACGGGCAGCTGACGCATGGGACCGCACCCAAGATAAAGCCATTCCAGAACTGGGTGATAAATAACTGATAAGGTTTGCTCCTCATCGAAGTATCACCGGAAAATCTCGCTATAATACTTTTACTTTTATTGAGGTCTCAATATAACGTATCCTGTGATAGTTAAGCAGAGAAACAGCTTACAAAAAGCGCAGCTTATACTCATAAACTAGCGCTTTTTATTCGATTTGTTAACGCTGGGGTAATAGAGCCTAGCCGTTATGCAGAGATCTCATCTTATCTAGCAGATCCAAGGAGCTTTAAGTGGAACCGGATATAACGCTAATTGCAAAACTCATTGGTGATACAGCGCGATCACGTATGCTGACGGCGCTGATGGGCGGAAAAGCCCTCACAGCAACAGAACTATCGACGCATGCTGAAATTGGCGCTGCAACTGCGAGTAGCCATTTAACCAAGCTGGTTGAAGGGGGATTGCTCAATGTACGCAAACAAGGCCGCCATAAGTATTTCCAATTACAAAACCATGAAATAGCTAGCTTGCTAGAAACGCTCTCAGTGCTGTCACCTTCCCAGCAAGTCACAACAGGTCCAAAAGATGATAGATTGCGCAAAGCGCGCATCTGCTACGACCACCTCGCAGGGGAGCTGGCGGTCTCGCTTTACGATACTTTAGTAGAGAACGGTTATATTATTGATGCGCAGCAAAGCACCTATTTAACACCTCAAGGGGAAGCGTTTTTCCAACCCTTGTTTAGCACCTCACTCACTATGGGCCATCGCAAGCCGCTGACCCCACGCTCTAATTCAGATGCCGTGACAACAACATTGACCACTCGAAATAACTCTCGACGCCCTCTGTGTAAGTCCTGTCTAGATTGGAGTGAAAGGCGCAATCATTTATCGGGAATATTGGGGCAACTTATCCTACAAGACGCGTTTCAACAAGGTTGGGCCGCTCGAGATTTAGATGGCCGCGCTATTCGCTTTAGCGCCAACGGATTAAAAAGATTCCGCCGACAATATAAATAGGGGGTAGGGGTAAGGGTGTAGTGGTATAGGAGTACAGTGATATAGGTGTGCAGTGACATAGGAGTGTAACGGTATAGGCGCTTAAGCACAGGACATGGTATCTATACTCATAATACATCTACCGATCACATCTATGCCTACCACACCTATGCCTATCACATCTATGCCTATCACACCTATGCCTACCACACCTATACCAATTACACCTATTACCGATTACATCGATTCCCTAACGACACCGCTGTACTATTTAGGGGCCAAAGGGATACAAATATTGGTGAGTAATTCAGTGGGGGCGACTTCCCGAGGATTATTCAAATACTCTTCGTACACAGGTTGGTCCGCGGGGAAGCGGCCACTTTGAGGCAACCAACTACCGTATAACCATTGATAAGCACTTTGCATATCAGCGTAAGGGCCCTTGTGTTGAAAAACGGCATACTCTCCTTCTGCAATCACTAGCTCGCGATAGCTATCAGGTAATTTTTCACTCCTAATACCCGACATACAAGCCATTGATCTCAGATCGTTTTCTGCGACCGCGCTTGGATCATCCAAATAAATACCGAGGGTCCTTATCGGTCCAGTGACCGCATCCTTTGGTAACATAGAAAACCAACCGAAAATTTTCTCAAAGGAGCGCCCGATATTCATATATGCCCCTTTATGCTCGATCCCAATAACCTGCACTGCCGGCTGCTGACAAATTTTTACTTCACCCATCAAATCATCTTCCTTTATGTCATTTGTTGCCGGATTTACGGCAAATGTTAGGTGGCTACCACGCTGACGGTATGTTGCAGGCGGCATCCCATAAACTTCGCTGAAAGCGCGATTAAAAGAGGCCAAGTGACTATACCCTGAGTTTTTGACTATTTTTTGCACACTAAACGATGTATTAACCAGCTGCCCCGCTGCAAAATGCAAACGCAATCGCTTGACGGTCGCCTTTAATGTTTCGCCATAAACCCCTTGGTATAATCGATGCCAATGATAAGGTGACAAACAAGCGACATCCGCTAATCGATATAAATCGAGAGGCTCATCTAAATGCGCATAAATATAATCGAACACTTTTTCAAAGCGCTGTAGATAGAGCTCTAATCGCTTATCGTTCATCAGTCTTTCCCTAATTGTTGCGTTTTAATTGGCTTCCAGTGAAGTCATTACTCTATCATCGCTATGTTTTGCATTTCTTGCGCTTCTACCATATTAAATACAGATGACATAAAAACGAATACAGCGCTAAGTATCGCCCACTGTCGATGAAAGCCCGTTTCTACTGTATTAAAGTTTAAATGATATTGTCGGTTTGTTAATAACGTTTACATCATTTATACACAGCACTTAAAAATAATTGGCTGTTTATAAAACACCGACATCACCGCAGAAGAAGTATTTACCTTGTACAGATAGGAAGAAGGTTAAATAGAAGCCAATTGAATAGAAACAAACACTTTCATTGATACTCAATAGTAGAGAAAGACAGACGAGGTTTTGCCGAATCTGCCTGGATACAGAAAAAGAGACCCATTGAAGAGCCTCTAACAACACCAGCTTAAACTTTAAATTTGTTTAAAATTGAATTCAGCTCTGATACTGAATTAGCAGATAATTGGCTCGTTTCAGCACTCTTGTCCGATATGTCGGCACTTTGCTGGCTCAATGAATACACTGTCGCCACTTTTTCACTCACTTGATTAGTGACTTGAGACTGCTCATTACAAGCCGCGGCCACGGAGCTCATCATCTCTTTTAGCTCACCGATGGATTGCTCTATTTCATTGAAACTACTTTGCGTTTCCAATACTTGCTCTTTATTGATAATCGCACTGTTCAAACTACGTTCGATAGTACTTACCGCTTCGCCTGACTCCTTTTGCAAGTTATTGATAATGTTTTCAATCTCCATTGCAGAGTCTTGGGTGCGATTAGCCAGCGAGCGTACTTCATCCGCGACAACCGCAAAACCTCGGCCGGCATCCCCCGCTCTCGCCGCTTCAATTGCAGCATTCAATGCTAATAAATTGGTTTGCTCGGTCATCGTTTTAATCAC
This sequence comes from Mitrocomella polydiademata, assembly GCA_036023255.1. Classification (NCBI taxonomy): domain Eukaryota; kingdom Metazoa; phylum Cnidaria; class Hydrozoa; order Leptothecata; family Mitrocomidae; genus Mitrocomella; species Mitrocomella polydiademata. Next base: position 8,209 of record JAYRBV010028837.1, read on the forward strand.
GCCGACAACCCCACCAATTGCTTCGGCCTCTCTTGCGAGGTTGCCAATAACAGTATGTGTTGCACTAATATCATTGTGTAAACTTTCCACGGAAGCCACTGTGGAACGCGATGATTTTAACCCCGTAGCAACAGAATCATTAGCTTGTGTCACTATATTGTTAGAGGCTTCTGTATCTGCTGTGATATCTCTCGCACTGGCCGATAACTGCTCGATAGAGACTGAAATTGAATTAGTTTCTGTCAACTGTTGATCTAATGCAGTTTTAGACTCTATCGCCATATTGACATTAGAGGTTGCAAAGTCATTTACTTCGTTTGAAGAGCGTTGAGAATTAGCGATCAAACTCTGTATTTGATCAATAAATTTATTGAAACTATCAGCCAACTGACCTATTTCATCCCGTGAGCTAAGTTCGACACGCTGCGTTAAATCACCATCACCATTAGAAATATCATCCAAGCGGCCCAGTAGTTGATTAAGCCCCTTAGTGATCATACTACCAATGAACCATAGACAGAAAAAGCTCAACAGTGTCACTGCCAATATTGCCAGTAAGCCATTGGTTCGCAGGCTACTCACCGTCTCTAATGTTAGCCCTGCATCGGTGTCCAATGATTTCCACTGCGCTAAAATTTGCGTAATCAAACGCTCGTTAATCGTAGAGGTCTGTAATGAAACTTGTTGATTCAACTGGGCAATTTCCAATTGAATTTTAGCGATTTCTAGATACTGTAATTTCAGTAAATCTGTTTGCTTTCTCAACAGTTTCAACGGAATTTCTTTTTGCCTAGACGCGATCTTTTTCAAGGAGTCTAACTGATAGTAAATGCCTTCAACTTCCAGCTCTGAACGCTCTAATAAAGTAGCGGAGTTCGAGGTTAAATAGAGGTTAAAATAAGCTCTAGATGACAGTAGTTTCTGCGACAATCGAGCAGCAATTGAAATCAAGCGAGAATCACCGTCTTTTATCGCATACTCGGTTAAATCCGCGGCCATTTTTTCCAATTCAGGGCCCAAATCATTGTTCACTTTAGCAGAAGCTATTCCTTTATTATCCACCAGAGGAAACATTGTTTTCTGAATCAACTGGGACAAGCTCTGATTGCTGGCGGCCAGCTCTGACAACAACGTAATTTGTTCTGTACTTTCATTCTCTTGCGCATTAGCTGTTGCACTGTCGAGTAGTTCTGAGAAGGCTTTTTCTAATACAACATATTGTTTTTTCAACGCCGCTTGGGCATTTAACTGATAATCTTTTTGTATTTGGTCTCTACTGGTGATGTTCTTTACCATTTCTAAAGAGGTACCATTCTCAGCTTGATCTTGTATATAGTTTTTCAATTGCACTGTATTATTTTGAGTGGTACTTAGCCCCCAGTAAAAATATACACAGAACCCTAATAATCCAACCAGTAACACAGCACTACCCACATTCAATTTGGCTTTCACTGTGAGGTTATTCAACATAGTATTGTCCTTATTTATTGAAGGTGCTTTATTTAAGTAACGATTGTGCTGCACTGTTTAGACGTACGACCTGTGCATAAACATCGTTAGGTGTTACTTTTACCTGAGGCACATCGATTCTTTTTACATTATCTATTTTCAACTTAATAACAATACGACTAATATCAGATAGCACATTTCCTGAAGCATCATAGGCATCTTCAGGCTTAATTTTCCCCGCGGGAAACACCGGCACTATCAGAGGTTTTAACTTGAGTTTGCGTTCTAACTTGGCCAAAGTGTAGAGCAATTTGTACAACTGGATTGTGACATACACTGGCTTTTTATCGCTGTAGTTTTTAGCGACAGGAAACAGCATATCCTTGTTCATCTTTTTAGCTATCGCAATCAATCCCGCTTCAACCATCATCCCATTTCGTATCACATCTGTTGTGGTTGAATTAACAGGACACTTTGATAAAGGATTATAATCCTAATATTGAGGTGAATATGATTAAACGCAA
>JAYRBV010028848.1:0-10180 GCA_036023255.1 Mitrocomella polydiademata
TATTGAATTTATTAACTGGTGTCTCTCTTAATATATTCTAAAAAAGATGTGAACATAAACAGACCCTCTGCGTACTGAAGACCCATATATTTATACCCTGGGAGACATAAACATCTTTTTTTTTGCCCACTATATAGAAATGTTTACGTATGCGTTAGGGTAAAGAGACATATTGGGCGTAATAAATAATACATACAATATGATTATCTAACATATATTTGGCTCGTAGTCCTATTATCTTGCTAGGCTTATGGGCGAAAAGAGTTTCTTCAATTACAGTTTCGGAGCTTAATAAATTTTAAACTAATTCCCGGCAATAAAAAATATCGAAACTCAAACTTGAATAACTTTTGAAGTATTAGCTTAAATCACCTCATATTTTGAACAAGTTTTTATATTGTTAAAAGACATCTTTTCAAAAAAATACTTTTATTGTTAACGCAATTTTATGACGTCATAGCGCATTTTTTAAGTTATTAGTGTTTTTGTCAACTTTGGCGCCTTATTTTGGACCTGCTATACATGGTAGATCAAAAACCGTATATTATGTTAAATATATAGGTATTATCTTTCAGAAAATCAAAACAAAATGGAAAAAACTAGCTTATTTCTCTTTTAATTGAATTTTTTTAAATAGTCATTTTTTACCATAAATTTTGACAAAAATGATGACGTCACGGCCTGTTGGCAGCCATTTTGGAATTTTTTTTTATGAATGTGTAGATCTTATTGTCGATGTTACTACCAAGTTTTATGCTTCTAGCTTTTTTCTATCAGGATTTATAGATTTATTATTTTTGCAGGGCCCAAAAAGCACGGGTAAAATAAGGGTTAAAGCATTTAATAAATTGATAAAAATAAATAAAGGCCATGAAAAAGTAGCTCCTAGCTATTATTCTGAAACACCGTGTATGTGGAAGGGGGTCTAAGTTTCAATTTATGTTCACTTGCCAAAACTTCATCATCAAATAGACTGATAAACGAGACATTTGATGAAATTTGCCTCGATTTTACAAACACATTTAAGAGACTTTTCTATAAAAGAACGACTGAACATGAATTGAAACGCGAACTATAAGTATGAACCTTTTGTGTGTCTTTATTTTACAGCACCCTTCGTAGCCCCACCCAACCTAACCTCGTATATCATTGATTCAAAGACGGCTTTTATCACGTGGTTATCCATCCCAACCAATCAAATTCCTGGGACTCTACTCGGTTACGTAATCCGGTATCGTCTTTACCATGGAACTGACGTCACAACAAAATATACAGACGCCTACTCCTTACTCAAAACTGTAAATGGTTTAAAAGCAGCATCCTTTTATTGGTTAGAGGTAGCCGGCTATACGCGAGCGGGAGAGGGACCTAAGTCCCTGGTCATCATCCAGACACCCTATGGGCGTAAGTATCTTGGTTCAATTGTCACTGTCATTAATATACATTAATTAATTAATTAATATACAGGAGTGACCCAAAAGTGTTCCAAAAGTAGCAGTAGCCCTAGAATGGCTAGGTCATGGGTCCGAGTCCCGCCTTTTAAGTTTTTATTTTATTTCAATTACCGTTATAAGGCCCCCATCACTTTCATTGCGGCAAATAGTTGTCTTTTGCGGCACTTTACAATTATAGCGAGTATGCGAGATAAAATTATCAGGGAAAAAAATTGTTATTCATATCTTTCTCAATTCTACTCTATATAGCTCCTGAAATTGCTCCACCCAACGTCACACTGTTCGACTTTTATCATGTCAACAAGCTCAAATTAGAATGGGACCCCATCCCTAGGGAGCTTGAAAGTGGCCGCTTGACGGGCTACAAAGTTACTTATCAGGTGATCAACAAATTTGGAAGAGAGGCTACCGTTGGTGAAGTGGTACATGAGATAACTGTTGATAGGTATACATTTGGATGTGAGGTGGATGATGAAAATGTGTTTGGTAATTCGTTGTATAAAGTGACACTGTGTGCCTACTCACCCGAAGGAGATGGGCCCAAGTTCGAAACATTACTTTGTAAGTTTGTTGTCTACAGAATGTTTTAGAAAAATATACTAGGGTTTCTTCTGTTTTCAATTATTGAAATGAGTATTTTTATTGAGACACCTTGAAGCAAGAATCTTGGCGTCACAGCGACGAATACTACACATAATCAGTTCTCATGCTGTGGTGTGAATTTTATATCATTGATAAGAACATCCATCTGATATGGCTTGCCTGTTTTAACTAAGTCATGCAAAAGCACTGCTGGGAATATTTGTGATTTTATGCTCCGCCTACGTTTTTCCAGAAAAGCGAATGATCAAATTGGAAATATTATTATAGCCACCTGCAAATGTCCACAATCCATTTACACCAATTACCACCAAGTTGAACCTTACACGAAGTACTTTTCACGACGAAAGAAACTGACCGGCTTATTCCCAAGCATCATAAAGATAATCGTCGATAACGTATGTACGAACACGTGCAACTCTTACAACAGCTCCGTGTTACGTTACGACAACACATACTCTGGTCACCCTTCGTCCAAGAAGAACGAAAAGGGTGTCCGAATAACAATCGGACAGTCTGCTCATTTGAACTTCCCCATCCAAGGTAAAATGTCGATGGAGACGTTCCAAGGAGGTCACCCTTTCCTGGGTCTGGTGCAGTTTCAAGGGACAGCGTTTGTGGTGTACCACGAGAAGGTGGCTTCGGTGGGTTTCGCTGGTATCTTTGCGGCAATCTACAATGCGTGGTCGGTTGTATTGATGGCTGTCATATTGGCCTGGCTGTGTGGTTGTTGTTATTGGATCACGGTAAAGTATTGTGCGCTACATCTCCCCCTCCCGCTTGATGGCTTTTCATGCAAGTTGATACTTAAGGCGCAAGGCGTTTTTTCTTTGTTTACAAATGTTCACACATGGATATTTAGTACTAAATAGAAACCACCACAATAGCAATTTTCTTGAAGTGGAATATATCGTCCAAATTATTTACCCTTTTTAGTTAATAAAGTTTCGTATCGTTAATCTAGTAGTAACCATAATAAAGTATTGTCTTGGAAAAAGATATGATGTATCTGTTATCTGTTGCTTGAAATTTTACACTTTGGTTTTTTCTATGAAGTTTTTCCCTTTGCGAAAATGATTTTGCAAGACATTTTCAAAAAATGACGAACGGACTGTGTAGTCCAATGAAGATATCCGCTAATTGTTTCTTATTTTTTTAGGAGCAAGGATCTGATGAAAGCGAGATCGATATTCATGATTCTATTAGGGGACCCATTCAGGGGTTTTGGATGGCTTTTATCACTATGACAACCGTTGGGTAAATTTCCAATCATCTTTGCTTGTTGCAAACTTTATTATTTTACTGATCAATAGTTTTAAATGCATTTTAAAAGCCACATTGACAGGCATTTACAATTACGTCCATATGTGTGTCCAAAAGTGATTTAGAAAATATACTTGACCACATCTTACTCCATTTCCGTGTGCCGTAAATCCCGATAATGCAGTAAATCTAGGAAATGTTAAGAACTGCCTAGAAAACACAGGCGAGACCAGAGGCCATCACGAATATCCACGCTTTCTGAAATTGAAAATAAAAACAAAACATTTGATACATCACGGTATTTCAAAATAAGTTATTAAATTAATGAATGTCATTTGTTAGTTTACAAATTACAAAAACAGCAACAGCAAAACAACTTACAATTTTTCTATTTTAGTTATGGTGACATTAACCCAACAACAGTTCCGTCCCAGATTCTATTAATTATTTGGGCTTTGGTTGGTTTGGTCGTTATCAGTTTACTTATGGGAGTCATTGGATCCGGTCTTGTGGCAAATACTATGACTCCGGAACTACACATCTACGGAACACCGGTTAGATATTTAGTACTTTGAAGATGACTCAGATTAAGTTTCTTGAATACATTCCGGTTAGATAGCAAAACAAATATAAACCTTTCCCGAGATTATTATTTTCACTTTTAACCTCTTTTTCATGTACGATTGCCATGACAATCGATTCTTACTGTTGGGGTTCGGTTGTCTGACAAATATGCATAAAAAAGAGGCTAGGCGTGGAATTGATAATCCTCAGGAAAAACGTGTTTTCCAGTTGAATAATTTTATAGTACTTTTTTAATACACGAGGTTTATGGAATGTGTCAAGAACAAGAAGATATCAATATTTTGATACATACCGGATAAACGTTATGTATTAGTTTTCTTAAAGTGGATTTCCACTTGTCCACTATTTTTGGAAAAGACACAGGCAAAAATACCATGTCTTATTTGTCTCGGCTGTCCCAACTCTGTCCCGAGGCAAAAGTTGAATTCAGTTCGACTTTTCCCGGGACAGGACAGGACAGGACAGGACAGGAAGGAAGGAAGGAAGGAAGGAAGACTATAGTCAATCAAAATTGCAAGAGCGGTATTTTTATTGTTCAAGCGAACCAATCAGATATCAATGTAACTTTTGTCTTGTCTTTTGTCTATTGTCTTGTCCTGTCCTGTGGATGTCCAAAAACCGCAGTACTATGTTTTCTTGTATTCTATCCCCCGAAAAACTGGGGGACAGAAAGGCACTATATGTAGTACAACACCAAGTCCTTCCCAGTCTATTTGAATCCACGAAAGCAATAGTATTGCCTACAGACCACCGCAGCGGCAATTCGCTTAAAAAGCGAAGCAGAGCAAGGTGGGATGTTGCGCAGACAAGGTTTGTCTTGTTTTTACTGCTCTTACTCCCAAGTTTTAAGAAATATTTTCAGTGCTAGCGATAAACAAGTTATCCCATATGTTCCTCGTACAATATGGATATATTTTGCTCGTTCTAATATTTTCGCTCTTATTTCCCTCGCCTAAAGGCTCATGAAATAATGAAACAAAAATATCAGAACTAGAAAACTATGTCTCATGTTTGTACTCGGTACTACTATGCGATAACAGTACATAATAATCACACCATAAGTGATCAGTGGTTGCCAGTCTTAAGTAGTAAACAGATTCACATTTGCGTGATTCTCAGAGGCCAAATAAACCGAAACATGTGTCTTGCGAGACTAAATCAGACAGGAATAGTTTCTCATAAATTACGATCCAGAATTTCTACTCATCACCATTATCGTTTATCTTTTTTAGACGGCCGTAATAGAAAACACATTTGAAAACCGTCTAGCCATCATACGAAACGCCGACCTATCGCACAACAAAACTTACCATTCAGTCATGTCTGTTCTACAAGGGGTATCTTCGAAGGAAGTTGAACTCGGTCTTATAGATGCAAACTCGTTATCGGGCTACGAATCGGATATGCAGAAAATGAATCTTGCTGTTGGCAAAATCTACGAATCGGGGAATTGTTTTGGTGTGGTTTTAAGCGATGGCTTTGAGGCAATCGAAGTTGAAGCGAGGGGTTTTATTTTGAGTCAATCTCAGGCCATTCAAACGTTTATTGAAACACAAGTGCCAAGATTAGAGGTATTTTACACCTGTAGTAAAATTGTTCCAGGAATCAATTGAAAAATGAAAACTTTTTATCTTCAAATTTTGTTTTTAAATCTTAACAATAAGCCATTGTCGTCAAACATAATCTGCGAGCCTTGTGTTAGTAATAAAACAACGTTGTTATATTCATTTCTAGTCTTACCATAAGTCATCATTGTGATCCCTGTTTAAATGTTTCATGCCAGCCAGATCTATGGTCCAGACCGCAGTACTAGTCACTCGTGGACTGCTTGTTATCTAACCTCCTCCTTTAACCTCTATTTAAGCTTGAGACCGAAGAGAAGGTCCTTACGGACGACGAGTTCAAGGGTATGGCTCAAACATGCCTAATCATCATTGCTGTGTCATCTATATTTGGTTGCCTATATTCTTTATGGATGTATTGGAAGAAACGACAACAGATTAATCCTGAAGGTGAGTATTTTTATTCTTAATCCCCAAATGGTATCTTCATACAAAGAATAGTCAATGTCAAGACATAATTATAATTTTGATGCTTGTATTGAAGAAGTTTCTCTATCGCCAATAATTGTATCAAAAAGAAAAGTAGTGAAAACAAATTATCAAAATTTAGAAACGCTTTTTTCCTTATTATGTATTGACGGATACAAATACACGTGTGAAAAAGCTGAGTTTGCTAAATGACGTGCCCAGCGTGCCCTCCGTGCCTTACGTGTCCTGCGTGCCTTCGTGTCATACGTGCCATACGTGCCCTAAAAGTACGTGCCCTGGTATAAATAAAAGACCAGATTAGGTAAACTTGTTTAAATCTGGTGTGATTCATTAAATAATACATGAATTAGAATGAAATTTGGCACACTGTTTATTTAAAGAATACTAAATATGATGCAAGCAATCATTTATATACTTTAATTTCCAGAACCAAATTTGGTCCAATTTGGTCCAAAAAATCACGAAATAAACGTAAGGCACGTAGATTGTTACGTTACGAGCTTCAAGCACAGTTCAAACGTGATTCAAGTACAATTCAAACGTACTTCAAGTACAGTTCAAACAAGCTTCAAGTACAGTTCAAGCAAGCTTCAAGTACAGTCTAAACAAGCCTCAAGTACAGTTCAAGCAAGCTTTAAGTACAGTCCAAGCAAGCTTTAAGTACAGTTCAAGCAAGCTTTAAGTACAATTCAAGCAAGCTTTAGGTACAGTTCAAGCAAGCTTTAAGTACAGTTCAAGCAAGTTTCAAGTACAGTTCAAGCAAGCCTCAAGTACAATCAAACGTGTTTAATATGCATTGATTGACCAAATTGACCCAAATTTGGTACTGGAAATTTGAAATTAAAAAAACTACCAATTTCTTTTCCAATTCAGTATCAATTAATTAAGCAATGTGCCAAATTTTATTCCCAGGGCTCAAGATTAAACAAATTTGCCTAAGCTGGTCCTTCATTTATACCTGGGCACGTACGTATGCCATAGAGAGACAACTTCTTCAACCATAATTGAAAATAAATGAAAATGATCAGTATCAATGTGATATTCCGGGGGTCAGTTCCATAGTCCGAATGGTTGATAGTCCGAATGGTCGATAGTCCGAAAATTATTTTTTTGTAAACATTAGAATTTAAGTATGTCAGATATTCAGAATATTTTTCGTAAAATGAAATTTCTCAAAACATTTTAAATTTGTTTTAATTTTCAAAATATTAAACTTTTAAATCGTATAAATCGTATAAATCTAGATTCTTCAAAAATGCTGTTAATTTTCGCCAAATGTTTTGAAATTTTAAATTAGTTAAAATTTAAAATTACCCCAAAAACATCGAATGAACATTTTGAAATATAATTTGAATATTAAAAAAAAAAATTGTTTTGAACAAAACTCACTAGCCTTGTTTATCGTTCTTCCTCCTTCGGTCATATGAGATTGAAGAATTGAAAAAATTAAATATTTCGAACTATCGACCTTTCGGACTATCGACTATCGAAAATTAAAATTAAAAATGTCCAAATGAAATAATAATAGATATTGTACTGCCTGAAGGTGCATAATTTATTGTAATTTTCTATTATTACAAGTTATAAAAACAATGCCATTATCTAGAATGAATTAATTAAGATATAATTATCAAAAAAGATCTATATCTAATGCACTTTGAAAATAAATCATATCAATATATTGAGCTCATAATACACGGGATATCCGAGTTATTTTCCCAAAATCATTTTATTTTAATGTATAAATAGATTTGTGTTTTTTTTTTGTGCTTTTTGTTGTTTAGAAACTTTTCTAAAAATTTGAGATTAATAAATATCATTCATCATTTGAGTTTTTTCTCTTACTGTCAAAAAGCCCTTATAAAATTCGGTTCATAAAACCTCCCAATTGGCCACTTTGGTTCCGTAAAAATCTCTCTTCTTTAGAATGAAGACTTCAAACAGGTGAAAATTTATCAAAAAACCAGAAATAGTTTTGTTCTAAGTTTTGTAAAAACTAGAAAGCAGCATTTAATAACAAGATTTTAGAAAATCGAAATTATTTTTTTAAGGTACACGCTATTCACATTTATACATTCAACTTTACCGTTTGCTACCGGGCTTTTCTTTTCATTTATTAAAATGTTTATTTCATCAGAAATTGTACTGTGTTGATAATGTTTGAATATAATATATAACTGCTGAATTTCTTATTCTCCTTACGTTTGTTTTAGTTCATGAACACAGCGACTCGGAATTGATATTTCAAGACTTTGAACTGTTAGTCTCCGATTTTACAGAAGGTTTCGAAAGCGAAGTCAACAGTATCGACGAAAGACATTTCGAAGAGCGAGAGAATCTAGCCAAGCTACGTCACAACTATAAACGACTCCTACTTCGAACCGGTATACACGATAAGATGATCGATAAAACGTTTGACAACAAGAAGAAAAAGTACCTTGATAAAATCAAAAAAGCTGAAAAAGATGAACGCTTCAACCGGATACTGAAAAATCAGGAATACCAAAAGGAAAAGGCAAAGCGGTAATGTGACATTTGTAAGAACAAAGTGATAAAGGAGATTAGAATATTCATATAGCATTTATCTTATTTTATAGCATCAAACACAACAAAAATAACATCTTAAAGTAGTAGGTTTGGAAGACTATGAGAGTCCGTTCAAACTGTTCAATTGAACGCCCTGGATGCTTATTTAAATTTTTGAATTTTTGTGTGGGTGCTATTACAGAATCTGTCCCTAGAAAGTTATGTGGACCTCAAAATGCAGGTTTTTAGATAAACAGGTGTAACTGGGGACAATCACCTTGGCATACTAGTAAAGGGGCATTTTAACCTTTTTTAAGTAAACCTGAGACAACAAACACTATTTTCCTTTTTTTATTTATTGTAAATAATATAATATTTTTTCTTAATTTATAATAAAAACTTTATATATGGTACCGGAATTATTCTCTTAATACAAAAATGCTTGCCTAAAAAAAAAAAGGCATACCAGTGATGCCTGAAATAAAAGTCTTTATATCCAGAGTAAATCCCTATTTTGACTTCACTTGGCATATCTCTGATCACATCTAGTCTAATTCACAGACCTTGATAACAAAAATATTTATGTATTTGGCAATGGTCTTTCCAAGGTGTTTCAATTCATTCCTGAATATTTGTTACTTTTGGAATTTAAAAAGGACGCTTCGACGAGTTTAAAATATTCTGGTTTATGTTTGCTGTCGTTTGCAGTGTTGTTGATGCGCAGTTTGGTTATAGACTGTGTCGGATTTTACTTCAATCTGCCACTTTAGATATTTAGATCGAGGAGGGTACGTTTTCTTCCCTCATTATGGAGATACTCTCCAGCTGGCTTCTATAACTGCAGTATGTATGTACCTAGTTGTACTTCTGCATTTCTTCTTCACACTCCTTCCGGTGCTCCCTCGAACTCTATAACGGTTTCGATATTTGCCTCACTCGACGATCTGCTCTCCTTCGCCTCTTCGCCTTCATCTTCACTTGCCCCTCCTCCTACGTAGATGCCCGAGTTCAATTTTCTACTTGAGGCATCGCTTGTCGTAACCTCTAAATACGATGGAGGAGGGAGGTTTGGTGACGACTGTAAGAATGTTGGATTCACAGAAATCACACTGCCGTTGGATTGTATCGTGGTCATGTGTAGGCTTTGCGGACTGTCCTGGAGTGACATTTGTGTAGTCAGTGTGGCACTATTATTGGATATCTGTCTTTTACACTTTTCTGCGCTGATGTTTATCGGTTTTCGCATGTATTCTAAGGTGTACTTTCCGGTTGGGGTCTCACTTCCGGCGTTCAAGGTTCCGGTAGGTATCTCCTTTTCAGTGGTCAAAAAAAGACGCCGAATCTAAATCAAGGAAAGAGATAAAAATAACTTTTTTGTTTGTTGATCACAATACTGGCATTGGTTGATAGATAAACAACAAATATAATTGCTACTAATGTGATTAAAATAATTTAATGAATTGTGACGTCAATGAGTCAAATATTGGTGGCTTGACAAAATTGTCGAAGGACATTATTTTTAAATCATTGTGGAGGTAGCGCTATTTTCGAGCCCACAACACTTAAAAATTATTGCTTTAAAATAATTAAACTATCAATTTATTTCTTCATCTCCTTCTTCTTTTTACGCCCGTAGCGAGCGCAGCGAGCGGAGGGCGTCTCCTTATCCAAATGCACCCGTAATATTCTCTATATACGAGA
>JAYRBV010028859.1:0-10179 GCA_036023255.1 Mitrocomella polydiademata
TTCCCGTTTCAAATGCCTTGAAACGGCAAATTTTAGCGTTTCAAATAAGCCATGTACCTTTTCACGGTAGATGCTACTGATTATCATCAACATAATTGATCACACTTGACGGACTTCTATTGAAAAAAACAAAATTATACGCATAATTTTGCAAACTTAAGAGGGATATAATCAGGAAATCCTCTATCAATGGGTAAACTATACCCCTTTTTGGAACGACTTTTAAGCAAAGAGTAACCTATTTGAAAGAGATCAAAGAGGGATGTGTTGTTTGGAAGATATTACATGTTTAAAGTTTTCATTAAAAAGACTTACTCCCTACTTATATTCATATTTTTGTTTATTTCAAATCCATGTAATAACATATAGCTTGATTATAGCTGAAAAATTCAAGACTTAATTGAGCTTGGGCTCATTACAATTGATGATTTTGCAAAAAAAGTAAGACCCTTCCCAAAATTTGAAATGTAAAACAAACCTTACTTTAGGACGAGCGTGGTATTTTTTATAACTTATAATTAACTACTGACAAAAGGATTTTGAATAAACGCGGTCATAAAAAAATAAAGATCAATCTCTATTCATAATCTCTCGATGGATAATCATTTAATAAACATAATCTATGAGACCGGCTAATAACTATTATGGCTAAGTTAATCATTTACACGTACACAACAAGTACCTACTTCAAACACTTTGGATCGAGGCGGATTTCAACCCAAGACCCATCTGAGAGGTCGTATCAATACTAATCATTCCTTTTTTCTTCGAAAACCTCAAAACCTAAAACTGACATTTAAATAGTTCTTTTCTAGTCTTTTCCATCATACTATCAGGAGGTTAACCCTTCTTCAAAACTCTTTCAAACACAACTAGATTTAACTGTAGTGATTTTAATGATTTATAGATTGAAAATGGGAAATGGTATACTACAACACAACATGACAACAATTTTAATTTCTCTTCCTCTAGGCAGGAAAAAAACTTGCGCAGAGAGATACTCCAGAAAATACTTCTTCATTTTGATTTCATTGATATTTGTTGGCGTTAGTTATAGAAACTGTGTTCAATTTATGACACTTGTAAGGGAAATAAATTGTTAGTAATATCGCTAATCAATGCTTTTAAAAACAAGCATATTATAGGTATTGGTTAATAATTGGTAGATTTACTGTAACATTTTCCCCTTAACCATTTTTTAAACACACCTTGAAATCAAAATGCCATGCCTCGCACCAGGTGATAACAAATGAAAATATGATCAAAAAGAAATTCATGGGTTGTCCTCTGTCATACTAAAAGAAATGAAAAAAAAATAGTATAAAAAATTAAAATCCAACTAAAAAAACGTTCAAGATAAAATTTAAATCTAATCTTAAAGCTACAGTAACCAGTAACCTTTTTATTTGGTGACTTGCTTGCTTGACCTGCCATCACAGTTATACAATGAGACATGCACTTGGCTCTTACTAAAATCATTGGTTTGTGGGTTTGAAATAACTCATGCAATGGCTTCTTTGACAAAAACATGAATTTATTAGCAGAAAATGCCGACGTGAATTTCAAAGGGTGAGGAAACATCACAAGGTTTTTGCAGACACAATAATATAATAGCTATTATGGTATGAATGTCGAAAACAAATCAAAACAAAAACAATAGGCAATTAAAATTCTTATTTTACTTACTGTTGTCTTTACCATCAAAAAGACTTTCATTAATAAAAATATTGTGCTGACTGATGTTGTAAGCTGAAAAAAAGTATAACAATTCAATAAATTTTTGGGAAACAAAAAGAATCTTTGTAAAATCAATGCTACCAAAATGGAAAAAAATCTAGCATTTATATATACCAGTAGGTAAGGGTTAAAAACACATACACCTTAAAAACTACAAAGTTATAATTTAAAGTAAATATAAGCATTAAAAGAGTTTAAATTCCTAAAATCTAAATCTAAAATTTTCAGTCCTCTTATAAATGCCTTTTCAAATAAAACATAAAAAAAAAAAATTCCTATTGAAGAGGAAGTGGGAAAATCACTTTGAAATGAAGAAAAGCAAAAATTCTGATGTGAAAATTCTGAATTTTTAAGGCTAGCAAGTACACATTTGAAAATAAGTTCGTATAATGGGGTATTTTTAGACGACTTTAACATAACTAAATACAAAAATAAAGATAAAAATGCTTTTAACCCCTTTATTGTAAAAAGAGAGCCTTATTTTATAATCAGGAAATTCGATCCAAAGGTTCAAATTCAAAAATAAATTTCATCAATGAAATGGTCTTAATTAATAGACAAAAAAAATATTGTGGTTTTTGGTATTTTTGCTGACACTATCATTACAAGGCATCAAAATTCTATCTAATTGAAAGTATTCCACTTGGTAGGGCTCGAATAGTAGCATCAGAAATGGTATTGTTTTTAGGTTTTGATTACTAGGTCTTAACATAAGAATGCTCTAAATTTGGCAAAAATGCAAAAAATGCTGATTCAGCAGTTTTTGTCAAACTTTGAACCTTAATATCTCAAGATCCAGTTAACTTAACAAACAATACCATTTTTTTCATCTACTCTTTGTGGTCAATTCATTAAGTGTATTTTTTTGTGAATTTGAAAATTTTCATCATTTTCTTTGGGTTTGGATCTTCAGGCAGTCTGGTCTGTAAAAATGTGAATAGCTTTTTTCCCTCAAAGACTGTCAACGTAGTTTCTTTTTTGGTGTAGCAATTTAATATTTCGAGGGTCTGTGCCTAAGTTTTTTTAGCATTTTCCAGGTAAGGGGGTTATTTTAGTCTATTTTAGTCTAGTATCTATAACTGTAGGACACAAAAATAAAGTGTGCATGGAATAGTCAAAATGACATATCAGCAACTAAAATTCAAATTTTGAAAGCCCAATAAATTGATTGAAACAAAAATTGTTAATTGATTTAAGAATGAGTATTTTAGGTTGAGTATGTATTTTTTTTTATTTAAGTTAATAATACAAAACATGCAATGAATATAACCCACAAGGAAAAGCACACAAAGTTTGGAGTAAATTTGACAATTCGCTCCAAAATTATAAGCGGAAAACTAGTTTGTAGTTTTTAAGGCGTAACATCAAAAAAATGCAAAATTTGCTTCAATCGCTAAATATCGCCAAATCCTTTAAATAAAAAAACAATGTGCCAGGGAAGACACTTATTATAGGTACTTTAGACATTAAAAATACTGAAAGTTTCAGCTCTTCAAGTAACCCCCATCTAAAGTTTCATGGTAACACTTTTTTTGTAGATTTTATATATATATATTAGAAATATATTTGGAAAAAGTGAAATCTAAAAATAATTTATTATTATAATTTTTTCTTATTACTTACTGCAACTACATACCACTTTGTGCTTTTAATGATGAAAGAATAAAACAATAGTAAAAAAGCTGTTCGTCCCATAGCACATATCTAAAGATAAGAGATGTCAGATGCAACTACAAAGGTGCTATAATTTAAAGAACATTTGCAAGTTTCAGAAATTTTTGCCTAATTTAATTATAGCATCTTTCACTTTCAAAAGTGTTTATAAACAATCTTACCACAATATCAAATAGAGACGTATGAATATTTATGTTCATAACTTCTGGTGTAAGGTTTTGACTGATTCCACCTGGTGAAAGCTGAAAAATAATAAATAAATAAAATATAATAAAGGTGTGAAAAGTTGTCAGCATAAAACAGCCATCGAAATAACAATAACAATAATATTTCCAAAACAGCGACCCAAAAATCCTCTAATTAAACAAAAGTTGTCTTATAAACCTGTTAAAGAAAATATTTCTATTTAGGCTGGACTTAAATGATTGTTTGTTTGCCGTCATTCGACGGACTCTACTTGAAAGGGCCCGACTGAAAAAATTTTATTACAAAAAGTTCGACCGAATACTTTTTATTCTTCAACAATATAAATAATGATGTTGAATGATGATTCTCCACTTAGAAAAGAAAAACTTGAATGCTTATTTAAACAGCCAATATGAAAAAGGAAATTTTCAGCGTTAGTTCTCACAAATAACATGAAAATTGCGACCAAAAGTTTTTCCCGACCGACCGACCGTACTTTTATTCTTCGAGTTGGTGACAGCAAACAAACAATCATTTAAATCCGGCCTTAAATATGCAAAAATATGCATATTATCCCCACTACTGTACAGTATTGTCCTCCCTTTCAAAAATTGAATGATCTAAAGGAATCTACTTAAAACATTGTACTGTATATATTAAGGTTAAATAATATGGTGATCTGTGCGCAATGCTATAGCTTTTTATATGCAAGTAGACTGGAGACTAATAAAGAAATTCTCAAAATAGCACCATGCGGAACATCCGCACGGTTTGTTTACAAATATTCACACATGCGTACTCAGCCACCAGTTTTTTGGGGTGATTGAATATGGAATTAAACAGAGAGTTGAGAACAGACCACCGTAGCGGCAATTTGCTTAAAAAACGAAGCAGAGCAATGTGGGATGTTGCGCAGACTAGTTTGATGGGAGAGTCATTAGTTTTGGAAAGTTTTTTATTGCATTATGTGAACAATTTCGTATGTTTGAGGTGTAAAACTCAAATGATTCAGTCAGCTCCAACAAAATTCACAAAGAAAAGCTTCATTACTGCATAAAACACAAATCTTTTTTACTGCTAAGTCAGGCCAGAACTTTTGTTTATGCTGACTGGCCAGGCTGTCAAACTGAATGAAATCAATAATAATAACCTGTAAGTATATAGCCCACATTAGGAAAGTCAAGAGACAATCAAATAGTGTCAATAGACAAAACATTCTTCTGACTCTAGACATAGAAAAACAGCTGTTATTCTCCTCATAAATTTTGGCGCTAAGGCGATCCTCATACGACTGCTGTATAAAGTATGGGTTTAAAGCTTGTCTTTCATAGTCAGCCTGTCTTGGTATCCTTTGATAAGGGTCGTCAACAAGAGGTGGTGGAATCTCATCTGACAGCAATGGTTCTTCTTCATCAAGGCTTTGCTCTATGTAATTAGCAGCACCAGGATCTTCTAAGGTGTGAAGGGAGGAGTCCCTTGGTGAGGTCATTGTTGAAGATCACCTCTGCTTTGGAGGGATGGAAACTTCTATGTTGCCTTTTATTTTAAACCATCTAAATTTGAAAAAAATACTATTTTTCAAAAACCCTATCTACAGGGTCATAATGCACTGTAAGTTTGTAAAATTGAAATGGAGTTCTCTGGATGATTAGCGAAAAATTAGTAAAACAACATTGTTTGACACTAATAAAATAATATCCATCCGTACATCCATGTACTTGTAAGGGGTAGATTTTTGTACTTCATCAAATTGTATGCAAAAATACGTTTTTCTAAACCCTTAAAAAACGTTATTTTCTTCTTATCTTCAATTGGTAGATGGTGCTATTTTCCATTACAGTATGTATAAGTTTTAGAAGCTAAAATATATACGTCAAATAAATCGATCGGTTTTGGTTTGTGTGTTTTATCAGAAAATTTTTTCAAGGGCGCACGCATGCGAGAGAGGCTTACAAGAGGTTTGGGTACAAAATTGATGCAAATTCAACTTGGTGCAAGGCTTGATTTAAAAGCAGGTGTGGAAAAATTATCGTATTTGCAAAACATAAAATGACATAATCTTAAATATGTTTGCATGAGGTGTTAGATGGGATACCCGTCTCTCTTATTCGCTTCTCTCGCACTCGAAGAAAGAGAGACAGGTCGCATATACTATGATTTGATTCAAGATCTTGAATCAAACAGTTTGATTGGTTTTAAGTGAATGACAAATTATGCGCATAAATGTTTTTTAATGATCCTACAAAATGGTAAGCATGAAAAGTTATTCCTGTTACCTGAATAGGTATAGGGCTTAGGTATACTAAAGAGAATGTAAAGTCTTTTTATTGATTAAATGCATCAATTTCTCCGAAGGGAATAAACATCTTGTAAAATTTATTCATTTTAAGTGACGCTTTCTTTCTCTTTCACCAGGTGATAGATTTAGCTCTCTTGTTGATGATTTGTTAAAATATACAGTATATAAAAGAAATAATTATTGCATTTATTATGAAAAAATGCGAAGTCAGTAAATAACTGTCAATTTTTGTAAGTAATTCAAACATGGCAATGAAACCATGCTAATTTTTCCTCCATCAGTGTAGTGAGTGGAAAATTGAAAAATTTGGGGTGAGCCAGGCTACATGACGTGCTACATACATGAGGTGTGTGCTTTTTTTACATTTCATATTCTGTTTAGTTCTGTTTCGGTAAAAATATTATCTTGAGCATTTGAATGGGAGACTAAAGATTGATTACCGTAATGGTTCGATTTAGCGCCAACCCCCTCGATTAAGCATCCCCTTTGAATAAGCCCCCAATATATATTGTCCACCGCCAAATTAATTTTTAAGCCAAGAAAAAATACGACGGGTTGAAATCTGTACGTGGAAATCCAAGCACATTATAACAATAGAAATAAAAAACACTTGAGACACGGCCAGACATTGAAATCGACATTGACAATTTTTGTTTAAAAAAACTGTTGTCGTTGATAAATTTTAAAATGTGTTCGTTTGCCATGCTAATTTTTCCTTCTGACAGTCTGATGTTTGAGGAAGGTTTGAAAAATTGCATGTATTCCAGGCTAGTGGTAGTTAGCTAATTATTTTTTTGACTACTAAGTTAAAATATACCCTATAATATACTTTCGATTTGCCATTTCCATTCATTATTCTTTTTCTACTGTTGAAGAGCTCTGGAGCTGGAGGACCTTTCGATTCGAAAGTGAAATCAGACCATTTGCTTTGATTTCATGTAACTTACACGGAAAAGGATTACATCATGTTTTAGATTGCGCCTCGTCGTCGAAGTGAGCGCTTTCATCATTGTTTACGACCTCTTTTATTTTTAAATCTGAAAATTGATGATGTACTAAAGAGGTTTCTTTGTCTATCTTTTTCAATGAATGCGTTACAATGAAAGATGTGATCAAAGTTAAACGATATTTAACAACAAAGATGGAGAGTGATAACTGGGTCGGTTTATTTATTTACTGTGCCGTACTATATTTACATGCCAGTTTAGTAACAGTGTCAGGTACACCAGATATATGTCTAGCTTTTCAAAAAAATCCTCTCGTTTTTGTGAGTCTTTAGATTAAGTGGACTTTTCGTGAGGATTTACTGCAATATCATACTCTACAGAATTTATGGTTTTTGAAGAGATCTGTGTATAGATGAAATTAAAATTAATGTATTTTAAAATCTTGGTCTTTCCAAGTGGACGAAATGGAGCTAAAATGCAAAATTTTGAAAATTGCAATTTCATGCCTGCGAACTAGTTATAACTACGACACATGCTTGTTTTAAAAATGATGTATAACATTTAACGGATTAAATACCAAGTACAATTTTGATGATGAAATATTATCCACGATATCTCAACTGTGAGGCATGTGAGGGACCTTTGAAAAGTTAGGGATTTAAAAAAGGTGCAAAAAGAATAATTTCCTTTTGTTATTACAACATTATTTTTTCTTCTGCAATCTGGAAGGTAACAAAATTTATATTACTATCAGTTAGCTAAAAAAAGAATACCTCTCGTACCTAGTGCCCCATTTGTGAAGGTGAAGTGGAAACCCTGAGAATGGGGTTGGGTTAAGAGGAAATTTGGTCCAAAAACGACCACACTCGCAATTCACACGGGTCATAAATTTGCCCACAAAAATATATATTATACTAAAGAATAATATTAACAACTTTAAATTTCTATACACACTCTTTATAAACCTGGCGGAAGGAAACTCATACTTTGACAGGGGCTGGCTTCCCTTAGATTTAAAAATTGAAGGCTACAACCTTCATCAGAAAAGAAATCAGGGGGACCTCATCGGAAAACACAATGTCGCGGACAAAATTTTCGTCAAAGGTGACACAAATTTTGTTCGAAATTTTTGAAGGTGATGAAAGTTTATGGAAATTTGGTTTCTTTTCATACATTCGTTTTCAAAAAGTGTTGTTTTCAACAACAACAAAAACATATAAACCATAAGTTTATTGAAAACCAATTCTTAAATTTCAAAATTTAAAAATATATCCTAATAAAAAAACGATAAAAGGTATTATTAACCAGAAAGTCTTTCAAGTAAAAAATCTTTCATCAACTTGTCACACAAATCATAAAATAATATAATGTGCTAAAACACAAAATTGTGATCCTTTTTTGTAATTCAATGTATGTCGAGTGCGACAGGAAAAGGCATAAAATTATTTAAAGAAATTGGCTAATTATAAAATTTTGGATATCATATTTGCAGTCAACGGATAAGCTCAAGATAGATTATGCATGTAAAACCTTTCCCAAACAATATTCTTAAGAAATTAGTATTCACACAAAAAACATATTAAAGCCATTATTAAATACTTGGGTGTAAAAAATATCCTAGGTGAATAAATTATTTTGCTCCAGCATGTAATTGTCTGTGTCTATTGCTCGGCAATTGTTGATGGCGTACCGTAGTTTCTGAGCCATTATCAGTTTGGAGGAATATGGTGGAAGACGAAGTACGAAGAAGCAGGTTTGAGCGGTCGGAAGACCATCTTGTGGCTAAAAATACGGAGAAATATGTTAATTTTATAAAGAAAAAATTTCCAGTGAACATGAACGTTCGTGAAAATTTGGCCAACAACAACAACAACAACTTTTAACGTTGGAAGAAAAATGCGTCCACCTACTATATACGCTGCAAATAAATAGTCACTATCAAAAGAGTTTTTGTAGCTTTAAGTATTTGTGGCATCTATTCTCCAAGATATATCATCATTATTTCGAGTAAATTATGCCCCCCCCCCCCCTCCGCAGTCAAATATTATATTCATTTTTTCCATTTATTTCATCATTATGGTACATATAAAAACAAATTATCACAATGAAAGCCAATGTCTTTTGATGCGTTACCTTATCTGCACCGACTATTTGGAATTTGTGTGGAAGGTCACTTAATTTCTCAGGTAGCCTTGATCTTCCCGATATGAAACGTAGAAAATTGGCCATTTCATCTTTACTAAACGAGGTGAGGATTTCCCATAACCACTTGACTTGTTCGTCGTCTGCAGTTATCTCACGATATCTAAACAAACAGAAACATTGTATATCACAAAATCACCGGCACATTTTCAAAAAACCTCAATTTTAGGAACAGGAATCTGTTAAAAGAAAAGTATGAAATCAAGAAGAAAGATTAATCAAGTAACCAAATTCTTAATCCTATCAAATTGTGATCAAACAACACCTAAATGATGGGTTCCACATCTGTTTTGTAATCGCAATCATGGTACGGGGGGGGGGGATATGGAGCAATCCCAGCCGGCAAAATCACTAAATAACTTCTACGCAGGAGTGCGTTTTCTATTGAAATTGCGTTCATTCTGTCTTGCGTTTCAATAGAAAACACTCTCCTACAAAGTGGGTTTTTGACGAAATTTCCTACTGGGATCAAGGGGCTGTTTCATGCGTTTTAAATATTCAGTGCTTGTTGAAATTTTTATTGGTTCACTAAATACCTAACAATTTTCTTTAAACTCGACAAGTCAATATCGTGTGTTCCGCATACCAACAGCTCCAACTTTCGTCCGGTCATCATGGATAAAATTGACAGTGGAATGACGGAAGTCAACCCTTCCCGGACATACTGGACTTGTAACGAGGTTTCTTGTAAACGATAAACTAAAGCTTTCTGTATGTAGGTCGAACAATCTCTCCTGCGCAAACTGACGTTTTGCCCGTCGGCGACAAGAGGTACAATTTTCCCGTCAGAAGACTGACAGACGTACGTCAGTAAGGGAATAGGTTCATCTGCCATCGTTTCTTCGATACCCTGGGACAATGTCTTCAGCATTTTAACGTTTTGAGCGAATAATGCATCGTTCTGTAAGCAAAAAAGTAGATGGAATAAGAAAACATTGAATTCACAGAAATGCTGTTTTTGGGAAAGTCTACGGAAATCTGCCATCTAGAACGGGAAACTTGTTGTTTTGAAACTAATTTCTATTGATACTAAAAATCATTCGTCATTAAAAAATTGTTTAAATCTGTTATAACTCCTTTAAAATTTAAGATTTTAAAATAATTTTATATATTTGGAAAAACCTTTAAATTCTT
>JAYRBV010028870.1:0-10179 GCA_036023255.1 Mitrocomella polydiademata
AACAGCTCGGAAAACTTCTCATCGCAATGCACTTCGGTAGTTGTAGGCGCGAACTCGTATAATGGGAATGAGGAATTATATTTGATTTAATACCCGAAGCTCGAAACGTTGAAATGTGCCTAAGCATCCCTCGCTGGAAACGTTGAAATGTGCCTAAGCATCCCTCACTCGAAACGTTGAAATGTGCCTAAGCAACCCTCGCTCGAAACGTTGAAATGTGCCTAAGCATCCACGATATTTTTTTCTTTTAAAGTAGTCAAATTCTCAGATATTTTCTTTCTAATCCGAGGGAATATGCCGACGCATCAAAACGATAAATTCTCACGGTTGCTCTAAGTACAAGACACTTTGGTTAGAATGAGCACCCTCAGAAAATTGGGATTTTTTTAGATGGCTTCAAACAGTTGATGGTTTGAAGAAAGTATTAAATCCTCCGTGTAAATCCTTATTTGTTGACAGCTCACTTAAGGACAATATTTTTACGATGTCGGTATCTCTTTGATCGGTATTCCTTTTATCCCCCTTGTGTTCACCGCAATATTAAAGAGGTTTTATACATACTTCAGTCGTGTAAATAAATTTATTTAAAACATGCTATAAAGTGCTCCACAAGAACCCTCAGCAAACTCCTTTTTTCGACGGGATTATCGGATTTAACCCGATACCGAATGAAATCTCAAAGTTCCTTGTTCCTTGTTCCTTGTTCGATAGAATTAAAAATAGCCACATGACTTAATCAGTAACATCATAAAAACACTTGTTCATTGTATACTTGAAATATTTACCTTTTCGCCAGCGCATCATACGTGCATTAAAGTACAGTAATTGTGGTAACGAGGTACGTGAAATTAAGAATACGCTTAGCTCTTAGTCAAAAAAGTTAGAGGTACATGTAGTCATCGTCGTCGTGGAAGTACCAAGGCAAAACTAATACGATATTCGCTATCAGATGTTACCGTGATACGGTATCCGTTATCAGATGTTACCGTAATAAAAGTAGATTTGTTCCTAATTAATCGAGCATAAATTTCGTTCTTATTTTCTAGGGTTTTTGTGGGCGTTGTTTTCCTTCCCACACTGTATTGAATGAAATCCGCCTTACTTCGAAAGAAATCCGCCTTACTTCGAAAGAAATATGACCATGAGATAGGATAAAGAAACCTTTTCTTAACGACTCTTCATTTAGTAAAACTGAAAGACTAATTGTTTTTTGTACATTATTTTATGTACAGTATGTATAGTTCTATGTCTTGTGAAAACATCTGGTTATAATTAAGAACGGTATCAAGATGAGGTCGAAAAAAACAAAACAAAAGAGTTGAGACGGTTTAAAGTTAAATATTGACACATCATATTTGAAACAGCTGACCCAAATATATGTATTTATATATTTCGACCAATCAGATGGGTTCACCTGTGTAAATTGTACACCAATTGTACACCAAATTATTTCAAGATAGAAAAAAACATCACAATGAGTGAACCATGCCACGAACCATGATTTAGAAGATTTTGAATGAAGTACTAAAGCGCCAATGTCACTGTTGCCGTACGCCCCGATGAAAGTTTGGTTGAAACATTCGACAAATTCTAACAACAGTTTCACAAGTAGCCTCGTTCTAACACGACTCCACCAACGAGAATACAACCACCATTATGAAATTACCTCACTTTCACTTCTTCGAAATGAAATACTCTCCATCATATACCAATCACAAGCGACCGTTTCGATCATCTTGAACCTTCTCCTGCTCTTCTTCATCACAAGACACAAAACACTACTGAAAAGAAATTCTGTGAAATTCTTCATGAATGTACAGTGTGCTCACATCTGCTTAGCATTACTCACCATAACAGCCCAACACTTTTTGAATGACGCCATCCCATTCGTCACCAGCGGTTTCCTTCTGGCGTTGTTTCTCAGCATGTTGTTAGCAACTGTCGATAGGTACGTTCAAATCCGCTACCCTCTGCCTTACCAACGCACCCAAACGAAACATGTCGTCATGGTTATTGCGTTTACATGGTTACTAGTTTTCGGGTTTGATGCATGCGTTGTAACGATGAGAGGTTTACAAACAAAATATTTCCTTATGTTAATGTCCACTACGTTGTTGTCTATAACATATCTGGTCCTGATATTTACTAACGTCAGTGTTGTGTTAATTGCTAGGCGGCACCATAAGGAAATCTGTCGATTATACAAAGGCAGCTTTGATACAATGCGCGCTCAAAAACATTCCCTGAAAGCAACAAAAACTACCGTCACCATCGTGGGATCCTACATAATCTTGTGGTTGCCTTTCCTCATCCATAATGTTTTGGCATTGAGCGGCGTGTATTTTGCAGACGGTAGTCGCATGTTCACGCAGTTGGTAGAGCTTGTCGCGCTTTCGAACGCTATTGTAGATCAAGTGCTATTTGTAGTCTACCATCGAGAGATAAAGAGAGTCATAAGAAAGTACCTTAGGAAGAGAGCGATTTTTGATGAGTATGGGTCGAACAAAACAATATCGTCTCATCTCAGTAGAAAGAAAACTCCACCGTAGAGGGTTACTGAACAAGTAGACCGTCACCAATGGAAAATTGCAAATGCAATGATTTCTGACGAGACTTATAGTTATATTTTCAGAATTCGAAATTGTATATAGCTATTATAATTTATTTTGTACAGAAATTTGTTTGCCTCTTAATTTGATAAATTAGTTTGGCAAGTAGAGAAAAACATTTTAGGGTTAAAAAGTATTTTTCGATTTTATCGTTTTTTAGGAATATTACATTATATTTAATTTTGTAAATAAAAACTATCTACGAATGAACCCTCGAATTATGTTTTCGAAGAGAAAAACACCCATGCAATATTTTCTTTAAACAAACGTCCCTAAAATACCTAGGAATAAACGAAACACGCGGAAACTAAAGACTCTGAAAATGGACAATTTTTTTTTGCGCAAAAAAATGTGAAACTGACAAAGAATATAAACTGTGTTCCTTTACAACTGAGTGAATATATAAGAAGAATGAAATCTTTTTTGAATATTGACCAGGTTTTCAGACCCGAACTGGTTGAGAATCTCGAAAGTAGCAAGGTCAGGGAACCAGATCTTTTAGGTTTGGATTTGCAGCTAGGTTAACCAAAAATTCACCAGGCAAGCTATACACTTTAAAAAACCTCAAACTTGGTTGTGAAAGGACGAGTGTTAGAGAAAAAAACCTGAAAATATAACTAAAAGTATTGTATGATCAATTTAACCACTAAAAGTACCGTAAATGATCAATTTAACTACTCGAATAAGCGCTCTCCTTTTGAGCCAAATAATTTCATAAGCACCTCACATAATTAGACATACTTTAATAAGCGCCTCTCTCGAATTAGCATCCCTCTCCATTTAGCACCCCCTAAAGATTCCGAGCGCCAAATCGATCATATACGGTATAATTTACCTGTCTAATTAGTGAGATAATGACTTTTTTCGGAAATATGAATAGAAAAAAGTCTGATAATTTCTTACCTAAAATTTCGACGAGGTCCTGGATGCCATATTCTTGTATTGAATCACAGATGTGAGTGCAGACCAATGTTGTACCATTTTTACCTGAGGGAGGGAGAAGATATTCATTTAATAATATCGAAAGGCGAAGCAAGCTCTTTCTTTTTTTATTTCTTTAAACAAATAATTTTTCTGTTTGGTAGCCACTGACAATTAAAGATGGGGGGGGGGGGGATTTCCCATGGTAATACTTCATTGGTCCACGTAGAAAGATTTACTTAAGTAATTTATATTTCCCAGATAGCGCAGTTAAGAAAATAATTTGAAAACACTTTGCTCATTGACGTTGTTGCATAACTTTGAAGAATTTTGCAATGAAAGGCCTAGGCGTGCTTCTGTGTTGGGGAAAAAAGAGAAATTTTTGAAAAGGTCTGATTCGCGAAAATTAGTCCTCGCGAATAACACTTATTTTGAACTCACGAAAATTAGTGGATTGGTGATTTAAGAAGGCATTTAGTTTGAACATAGACATATAAACGACTGGATGTCCTTCATTGTTTTTCTCGCGGACCAGGGTTGTAGTTTTCTTTGTTTACAATTCAATATAATTTTTTTTCTTAAAATTTTGCAGGAGAACTGTGCCTCATTTATTCCGTCGTAAAATGACCATCAAGGATATTAGAAATTTCATTATTTAAAAAAGTATTTCTCAATATAAAATTGGAAAGCTTTTGATTGTGTGACCATTAATTTTGTTCTAATGTTGTGTTAACATTATCGTTCATAGAAATCGACACACAAAATAAAATTTAAACCTCTTCACGAGACAAATGAACAAGGTGTGTGATGAGAAACTGATCGGTAATAACATTTAATAAATCGAGACTAATCACCCTTTGATACCATAGAAATGACGTCAAAATAAGGGTATACTTTTGGATTTTTCTTCAGCCCAATTTTGAGACTGTGCATATAAAAGTTATAAAAGTTCAACTTTTAACTAATCACAGAGTAATTTTTAAACCTGGAAAAATATATTTAAGTAAGTTATGAAGCAAACTGTAAGGGTAAGTCATTCAAAATAAGACAAATGTCGTTAGGTTCGTTAGGTTTTTCTACTTCTCTCCAATTTAAAAAACTTCAAAAGTTGTACACGGATAATATGATTGACGTATTTTTTCGTTTCACGTTGCCATCTTGAAAGAAAGAAAATTCAAACTTTGGCGGCTACAACCCTAGCGATCAAAGGAATAATAGCGCGCTTTGTTTAGCAAAACAATGAGAAGGACATCCAGTCGTTTATATATCTATGGTTTGAACAAAGTAAAGAAGTCGTTTGAACTTACTGCTTGATGTCTTAATAAGGAATCCATTTCCTTTGACTGTTTTATGGTTTATAAATCTAAGAAATGATAAAAAATTCAAAACTCTTCAGATGTGAATTTCAAAATTGCTTCATATACACGAATGTCCTAAAAGGTATGTCCTTTTAAATATTTTTATTGTGGTGATTGATATATATATCATGGCATGGTCAATTGGAGATTCTTTAACATATTTGATAAAGTTTGCGTTCACAAAACTGTGACGAATCAATACCTTCCCGGCATCATAAGAGAAGTCTCGGTATCCATTTCACATAACCTTTGAAAATTTTGTTCACCCAACATTCTAGACAAAATGTAGAAGATTACATAACATAGCATTTCTTTTCGAAAATGAAAAGAGTTCCTCCTCCAAACACTTTGCTCGGTGACAAGAGTTCAATATGATCCATTTCCCCCCCCCTTTCATTGCGTAGGACCCTTGCGACCCTTTTCAAGACCGAGCGTTGGCCAAAGTTTTTTTGCATTGCAAATAGTATACAACGTACGTAGGATGAAGTTTGATTGGTCTTTGTAAAGGTTTTGGTTCCAAACGATGTTTCTTTAACAGCTGATCATTTAGAAGGATCTCGCTCAACCTGATAATATAAGAAGAACAGTTAATACAGGACAATAAGCTACCGATTTATAGAACATCCAAAGTAGGCGAGTAGGAAAAGCCCAGGTATGTTAACTGTGTTATAGCACTAGCACCACCTTTTTTACCTTGTACCACCTGGTAATAACTTACCCCGGGTTGATTTTGATTTTGAACTGGCTTTTCGAGAATTAAAAACTCATGTAATGGGGCCTTGAAAATTGGTTAAAAAATCCTAAAGACTTTTGCAAAGGTAAAACTTTCATATACCTGAGTCTTTCAACTGCATAAAACTTCTTTTCAAACTCCAAAATCCAAATAGAAGATTCTTTGATGTTACCGATTATTTTGTAGGGTGTTGGTGGAATATCATTTCTGAAAGAGAATGAATATAGTATTCAATTACAAATCAATAAATCTTTTCACAGTATTGTTATTTGATGGAACAAGCTGAAAATCCAGAAAGCCAAGGTAAGCTTTTCCAACTATAATAGTAATCGAAAAAAGAATATGATCCGTGTTGTCTACAGAGCGAGTCAGAGAAACCTCCTTTGTTAAATTTGTCAGTTCATATTTTACTCATTGCATGGTGGTGTTCAAATGTTGTTTTGAAAAGTGAATGAAGACTTACCAATGTGAATACTAGGCCAATAAGAAGAGAAATACAGTGTATAGAATATATGTATAATCAAACCGTTTTTAGCATTGAGCTCAGACACTTTAAGGACGTATTTAACAACGTGTTATTTGGTTGGCATATGCCGAATAAAGGACCAAACAAAAAGAAAACAGCATAGAAAATCCTCAACCCGTTATATGTATTTAACAGAACATATTTATAGATTTTGGTTACAGATCTGGGTTGCAGAGAATGACAGAGAAGAAACATTTTACTGACTTTTCTGAAATGTCGTTCCTTTTGGAATAACTTTTTTTTATGCGGTTGACATCAAACGAAACGTGCTCAACGTGTAGCCCTCTACGTCTTTTCTTCTGTCTCTCTGGAGATGTGAAAAACTAGAATGAAAAAAGAAGATTTGAATGATTTGCTTACTACCCTCTTCAACAAGGTGTATATACAGTTCCTTACAGAAAATGAAGGGCGAAAAAAAATATCCATACGTATAGTATGCAACAAATCAAACAAGAGTGTTTTTGAACCAGAAAAAATGGAAAAATAAGATTTTAAAGCAATGGGCCCTGTTTGTAATCAGTTTATTGCCTTTGGATCCTGCAATTTTTTCTGGGCCACACATTAGTAGAATGCATAATTGAAATACCTTTTCCAATTTAGTGTATGACTGGTCATTTGGGCTGGGCTATTGAAAAAAATAGAGACAGTTTATGTTGCAACAAGAAGCACCGAGACTCATGTAAAAGTACCAAATTCAAGAAAATAAAAAAATACAAACCAATTTTCTCTTTTGTACAATTTTTGTTGTTGAAGACTTTCTAGTGGCAATTGGAGATGGTGTTGTTAATATACCAACTGGCTGAAATCAAGAAAGGGTAAAAAAATGACCCTTATATACATTGACATAAAAAAATGGAGTAACTTAATAATACATGCTTGAGTTGAAACAAAATAAAATCACCATAATGAATTTATTCAGTGTACAAAAACATAAACATAAGGAAAAAGTTCGGACTACTTCAGTTTTAACTGTATATATTTCTCTATATGTATAATTGATAGTATCTCATCAAACTATGCATAAATAAGAAGATAAAAATTAAAGGCGGATTATTTAGAATTTTCCTGCTTATTTTTTCATACTACAGTAAAAACAAAAAAAGTAATTAGATTATTTACAGGAGAAATTTCCAAAATTCCTTTTCTCCAAGTTTCACTTGATATTGATGGTTTCGGACTTATGAAATGAAATTCCTCGGTGATTTTCCTTTCAACAGTTGCTTTCTCAAAATCAATGTCCCCTGATTTGTTGTTGTTGTCTAGATGTGTCAGTTCCTTGTTTATTTGCTTCCTATCGCTTTCGGTGGCCAGTTCATTCTTGGGTGGACTCCAGCAGACATCTTGTAAAGCAACACACCCATCTTTGACAACAACATCATTGGCACAAAATATATCTATAACTGTGTCCTCACTTTCAAATAAGTCTTTGGGCTTTTCATTGGTTTCACTATCTTCCACATCATTGTCAATGAGTCCTTCAAAAATGTTTTCAGCTTCATTTGCTTTGGTGCAGCCATCACTGATGTTTAAATAAAAAGCAATAAAGAAAATATAATTCTTATCTATAACGAGTCTGCTAATAACGAGTCTGCTAAACATACGTGCTTCTTCGTGCTTATACGAAGAAGCATGTATGTTTAGCAGACTCTCTAATAACTTGGGTACTTCATGCAAGAGGTAGCTCAAACCCTACTCACCAGAAAACCGTTCAGAGGGCAAAGAATCGCAAAAAAACATGTTTTCGGCCTGAATTGTATGTGTAAGAAACTGTTCCTATCTTCACCGCAAAAACATGTTTTCGACCAAATTTGCCTTCATCAGTATACTGCTGGGAATCGCACAGACATGAATCTACTTGGAATTCTTGCCGTATTTGGATACATTTTAAATGTCTATCAACTCAATCATTGTTGACTTGTGGTGCATTTCTGATT
This sequence comes from Mitrocomella polydiademata, assembly GCA_036023255.1. NCBI lineage: Eukaryota > Metazoa > Cnidaria > Hydrozoa > Leptothecata > Mitrocomidae > Mitrocomella > Mitrocomella polydiademata. Next base: position 8,082 of record JAYRBV010028870.1, read on the forward strand.
TCTTAATACTAAGAAAGCTCAAGGACAGGTAATTTTAATTTAAACAGGAAAAACAAGAAATCGAAATGACATACACTGTAGGAAGTTCATTATCTGTGTATAGCTCTGTCAAGTTCACTTGCAAACTACTGATAATCTCATCCTAAAATAAATTTTGATTAAGAGGTGATTTTGTCCCTGGCTGTAATCAGGTTAAAGAATTTTCTATACAGAGTTGTGTAAATACTATAGTAATCACCACAATATCTCAAATTGGTACACACACATAAATAAATGGTTTTCCCCTGGAAATTACAAACTAAAAGCATTAAAGATCTGCTGCATTTGATATACTGTAACAGTAAACTCTGTAAACTTACAATGTTATGTAGGAGTACTTTGGTTTTATCTGGTTCCAAGTTGACATCAACCAAACTAGGATCCACAGTTATTGCTAACACCACCATAGGATATTTCTGCACTCCTTGAGTGTTACAAATGTTAAAACTTTCTTTCAGCACCTATTGAAAAGAAATATTCCATCAAGCAAGTTGTCCCTGAATTGCAGGGAAACAAGGAAACAAAATTAGCTGCTCTAAAAATTGATGCAGATCGAACGTTTAGAATGACATACATACCTTTTTAACTGCAGATATCATCACCGGTCTTTTATTTACAGATAAGAAAATTCTATCACTGAGTGAGCGTCCAAGAATCTGTGGATTGCAGTTTCTTTTAGGCACAAATGCTGTAATTGCAAAATTTTCCCCATTGATATTTAATTCCTGTAGTTCCTGCATTATACTTGATTTAAAAGATTCCTTGATAGAATAACCCAAGCTGACCGTTCGGTTCTTCCGCCAAATTTCCTTTTTGTCATTTTTCAAAGTCCATCGAACATTGTGATAAATCAAACCAAAGGACAATAAAAGGTCTTCAATTTTCTTCAATTCTTCCTTTTGGCTTTTAAGTGTTTTATATGTTTGTTTACGGACTGGGAGGTCTTTGAATAAATTTGTTACAGTAATCGTTGTCCCATTCCCATGATGTGTAGGTTTTCTTTCAACAATTTTTCCATTGCAATCAAAACAATGCAGCATTGCCAATTCATCATATTCTGTTTTTGTAATGATACTTATTTCCCCAATAGAACAAATTGAATATAACGCTTCACCTCTGAAACCGTGAGTCTGTAGAGATGCAAGGTCGTCAAACTCGCTGAGTTTACTGGTAAAATAAGGTTGACACAAAAGCTGGACATGGTCAGCGCATATACCAGGCCCATTATCTGATACCTCAATTTTAAAAAGGCCACTTTTTTCCTAAAATAAAGTTAAATATTAACTTTTTGAGTTTGTTACAGTATTTTATTTTATCTTTTCTCAAATCAAGTAAAAGATTATTTGTTAACAGTAGACAAATTGAAAAACTTTTAAAGTAATATTCACAAGCTTGTCTGTTACGAAGCTGCATTTTAAACGAGGCCATTATTTTCCAAGAATTAAAACAGTTCTACAGTACCTGCTTACAATAGACAAATCAAAGAAATACATTAATTCAAAGTTTTTTATTCTTACCAGTCGAACATCAATGCAGTCAGATCCCGCATCCAAAGAATTTTCTACCAGCTCTTTCACTACATTAAGTACGCTTTTGATAACCTGGCTGCAGGAGATTAGTTTGACTGTCGACGCTGGCAGTTTATTCATTATTACTATTAATCAAAATTAGAAAGGAAAATAAAATTATAAACCGTATCTTTTGGTATTGACATGAAGTCTGTTGTTTTATCATTATCATTTGAATCATTACACCTTTAAACTATTTTTCTTGTGTGTTATATTTCAATGAATAGTATAATATCTTGTTTTGATTTGTCTCCCTATTTATTTCATAATGGTCTTTTAAAATTAGCCTAATGGCTGATGACTCAAAATCATTACTGCTATAACTGAGAGGACCAAAAGCGATACAAACCAAATAAAAGCAATTGGCGTTTGAATTGGCGTCAGAGTCGTCTGTACTTCCCAGGATTTCCTGCTGGATCTTCATGGTAACTTCTTTTAACCTTATGTTTGCCTATATTTTTCCATTTTTTCTTCCATTTTAGCCTGGGTAT
>JAYRBV010028881.1:0-10179 GCA_036023255.1 Mitrocomella polydiademata
AGAACAAAACAATTTAGATATTGGTTTGAGCACACTAGACACCATATTAGGCCGTTTAGTGGCACCCTTCATCACAGGAGTTCTTTCCCGAGAGACGGCTACCATTATGAAAATTGCTGTAAATAAACCGTGAAACTCGCGCACGCGCACATCTCAATGTCGCGCTCCGGATGGCCGTGTCACGTTCACGAGGCAGGTAGTTAGCGTAAGTGATTGCCCCCCCGCAGGGGAGTCGTAGCGACTGAGGAGGCATAGTTGTTTTACGAGATAACGCAAGTAGTTTTGCGATTTTGTTCATCGTCACCCATCAAATACCCAATGATGCTTTGCGACCAAAAATATCAATCCCGTTTTGGGGAAATCGGATTCATATTCATATTCATATTACTCTGTAATTATGACGAATTAGATATATATTTTACACAGAAATATTTTGTAAAGGATACTTACACAGCAATCCATGTTCTTGAAAAAAAACAACACTTTTTTGACCAAATCGATGGAAAATATTTGAAAGCCTTTGCTTATTTTGGTCAATTACAGCTTACCTGACGCGGGGGCATTCTTAGCAAAGGCTACTCGCTAGTTTACGATTTTGTTCTTCGTCATAAAAAAAAGCCCGACTAACTTTTGCTAAAAAAAAGGCGGAAGTTTCAATCTCCGAATATAAAGTAACCGGGTGATCTGTTCTCAGGTAAGCCGCGCGCCAACGAAAACCCCCAGCATGGATGAAAAGAACAAAAAACAAGATGGCGGATGTGCTAGTGGACGAAAATCTTGGAGCTGATGTTCTCTTTATGGAAGGGGATGAAGACATTGATGATGATGATAGTCTCTTTTTAAGCCAACCTTTAATTGCTCTACAGCCTGGCCGAATTGAAGATCCAAATGATGATGTAAAAATAGAAGTTATCGAGGAAGTTATTGATGAATCTTACATCGATGTTCCCCACATTGCCCAGGAACAAGAAATTGTATCAGACATTCCATCAACCCCAACCAGTAGTAGTAAAAAACGTAAATCGAAACCCACCAAACCAAAGTCTAACAAGAAATCTAAGAATACAAATGAAGAGGAAGGTACAAGTGAGATTGATGTTCCAAGAAAATGGGAGAAAAAGAAAGTTCAAATCAAAACATTAGAAGGAGAATTTTCAGTGACTGTTTGGGCTTCAGGTATGGTACAATTTGCATTGATTAAATGAAGCATTGTTGATTTTAAGTTGGTATATATACCAATGGAACATATCTTGTTGTGAACTACCGTCCTTAAAATACCGCCCAACATTTAGGGTTCAGGTCAATAATATTAAATAGTCCGACAGTTCGATAGAGTTCGATAGTCTGACAGCTTCTTAGGGGCCTTCGACAAACGATTTTCCTTTTTTTAACGGCCAATGGGTTCATTAGTCCGACAGGTTCGATAGTCCGACAACCTGTCTGTATTGTCCAGGGGGTTATTTTTTGTTGTCTGTGGGGTAATAATAATATTGGAGTAGTTTAACTTCATGTAAGGGTCTCCATCCATAGCACTAGCACTAGTTGCTTCACCTAAACACCTAACCTCAATACTTAGCAACAACTTTGCGATAACCTACAGAATTAACAGTCTTAAAATGCCTTGTCCAGGGGGTAAAAGTCACAAGTCAACACATTATGAATTTGATTAAAGTTTGTCCAGGGGGCATAGTATGCAGAGGGGTCATAGCCCCCCCTGAGACCTTAGCCTCCCCTAACCCTGGGCAGATGAGCCCCCCCTGAAAAAATTTTAGCCCCCCCCCCCATAACACTTGGCAGAGGAGCCTCCCCCCCCTCCTAAAAAAAACACTACTCAAACATTGTTTACAATTTTTAACTTTGGCGTTAAACAAAACGCCTAAATAACGCCACCATGGTTGGCCTTAAGTGAGAAATTTTTTAAAATCAAGCCTCTAGATTCCCGCAAAATGAACTCAAATGAAAACCGAAAAGTTACTGAGTAATTATAAAGTCAAGAAGAAAATTCTATGGGGGTAAATCTACTGTCCGGGGGTTCAGTTACCTTATCCAGGGGGTAAAAAGGGGGTAAAAGGTAAATGTCCATTATTTTTCCGAAATTAGGAATCAAGGTGATAAGGTTATAAGCGGACGAGTTCACACCTCTAGGCTATTTTTGACATTTCTGCCTTTGCAGGAAGATGATAATTAATTATATAGTATCTTTTCAAAAAAACCCAGGGAAATTAGATTCTGAATTTTGAAAAATTCAGAATCTGCCACTCGGTAGAACAGTTCACCTCAACTACAAGTGTTCACCAATTTTAAAATGCCTATCAAAATTGACTATTACTATAGCACCATCCAAAAATTTGGGATACAGATTATTTAGGTAAAGTGTCACTTTTAAAAAAGGGACTTGAAATAAATATTTCACTGTGTACTGATACAGCTGGTGAAGTTGGTTAACAGTGGCCAAATCCGTAGAAAATAGCATATATATATCCTTAAGATTTGTTTGAAAATTTTCTGTATTCTGTATGTAATAATGCACAAATTAACTGGTAGACGACACACTACAACCTGACTGAAAATTATTTTATTTTATTTTTAGAAGATAAGAATGAGGGACAGGATGATTTAACTGAGGAGCTTCAAGTTCAAACTGCTGAAGTAGAAATTTCCAGCTTTGAAGAAAAACCTGAAATTCCATTAGAAAACAAAAGTTCAGTTCTTGATTTGGGAGATCCAAAACAATTAACAGAATTAACCAGGTATGTTATGTTCTGCTTCAAAAACATTTCAAAGGTGTAAACTCACCCGTGTACTGTAGAGTAGGTGATATCTGCATTTCAATACTTTCATCCATATCGATGTTGTCTGCTCATGTATAACTGATATTTTGCTTTCATTCCCAATTGTCGAGTTAAAAACAATTTCAAAATGGTGTTTTTTAGCAAAGAATTTTAATTATCCTTCTTTTATAGGAAAAACAAAAAATCATCAACTCCCAAATCACAAGACATTCAAACAAAGAGCATTGCTTGTCCACATAAGGTACCTACAATTGAGTTCCGATAACTTATTCCCAATGTATTAAACTTTTCTCGTTGGCCAATCTGCCCTCCTTTAAATCACATGAAAGTACCCTTAAAAAAGCGATAGAATAGGGAATATTTTGTATAAAACTTCGCCCTTTCCATGAGAATAGGACTCAGTCCTTCGATTAATAGTATTATTTTTTTTACTGTAATTACAAATTTCTGCAACCAGAAAAAAAGGGGGGGGGGGGGAGAATCTTTTTGTTTTGATTAACGATGAGAAAATGTGTCTGTTTCTAGTGTATAGCAACAAACCCCATTGCTAATGGATTAATGAAGCTTTAAAATGTTTGACAATTTTCTCTTAGGGCTGCACAAAGATGTTTCGTGACAATTCTGCAATGAGGAAACATTTGCATACACACGGTCCTAGAGTACATGTATGCGCTGAATGTGGCAAGGTAATAAGATGAGAATACTCAATGGAGCAAGAGTATTTTAAAACCATTCAATTATTCTACAGGTTATGTAAATTTTACTTTTTTACTATTTACAGGCTTTTGTTGAAAGTTCAAAACTGAAGCGACATCAATTGGTTCATACCGGGGAAAAACCGTTCCAGGTATTATCTTAATAACTTTTTTTTCACAAATGGGCCATTTTGTCTACTTTATTGGGACAAATCTTTTGGCCCAACTCGCGAAAATAAATCCCCGCAAAAAAAATTTAACCCAACCGCGGAAACTGTGTTTTTCCTCTAACCGCTAAAATAAATCCCCGCGAAAAAAATTGTAATTTCTTTCAAAACAGATTAAATTTATGTTAGTTAATATTTGGCCCCGTATTTTATTCCAATCTTGTACAGTATGTCTAAATCTTTAATGATTATTCCATATCTTTAACAATACTATATAAAGACATCAAGGCAAAGAAATCAATTTATAGTTCCATGTATTAAAGATAAGCCCATTCGCGAAAATAAATCCCCGCGAAATAAAAAAATATTGTGAATGGGCTCAACCGCGAAAATATTTGCCAATAAAATAGTTAACCAAATGTTTTATTATGTATAAATACTTTTTAATTTGTTTTTAGTGTACATTTGAGGGATGTGGTAAACGCTTCAGTCTGGACTTTAACCTACGAACGCATGTCCGAATACATACGGGTGATAAACCATACGTATGTCCATTCGACTCGTGTAATAAACGCTTTGCACAATCTACAAACTTGAAGTCCCATATCTTAACACACGCCAAATCAAATAATGCAAAAGTGAGTAAGAACTCCGAGAAAAATACAGGTGATGAAAGTATGACCGATTTATTTGAAGAGGATGAAGACATGGTCGAACTTGTTATACAAGAAGAAGATTCGTAGAGATACCGGAACAAGGTGAAGTGAGAAATTCTCGTGTGACCAAGAATGAGTGAAATGACGTAATGTTTAGTGATGCCTTGCTATTGGTCAAGAAATACAACAGAATATTTTAGGAATGTCGCCTATCAACGCTGATATTCCAATACGGTAAATTTGCGAACACTTGAAAACGCTTGAGGTAATTCTAGTACCCTGGTGTGTAGGTTTTATTTTTCTATTGAGATGGATGTACATCTAAAAAAAGTGGAACAAATATTCCTCGATAAACTACGACGAACTTTCACTGAAAGAAAATCTTATTATGGACAATTGGTAGTCTGTCTAGTGACACTGATTATACATCGTGCAACTCGAAAATAACACATGCCATGAATTCTCGAAATTCATAAAGTTTGCTCACATGAAAGTGCGCACAGATACAATGTGGTGTACAAAGTTTCCTGGATAGTTTGAATTGGATGTAGTTCCAGCAAGATATGCCTTTATTTGTTTGCTATCAAAATCTTAGTAATTATTATGATAAACATTGTAAATAAAATTAGTTATATACGATAATAAATTATTAAGACTATTCATCGGTTTGATAATAAGCTTGAAAAAAAGGTGCCAGTTTTCGACAAATTGACAATTAAATTACACAAAAGTAAGCCAGATACGATTTTTAAAGTATCATCATTTATACCTATGCTTGAGTTAAAAAAATTGTTTGCTGTCAAGGGTATAAAATGACCACTTCAGGTTGAGCTACAACTTGACAATGTGTGTCTGTGTGTATGTCCTAAAAACTTTGGGGCACACTGGGGAAGGCATGGATGGTTTGATTTCTTTCTTTTTGTGTTTTTCTATAGTTTGGGGTTTGGTATTTTTTTTTTTTTTTTCTGAAAATTTAAATTTTAACCTTAAAAAATGGTCTAAAACCTTCGGGGCGCACTGGTGAAGGTATGAATAGTCTGATTTCTTTCTTTTTTGTGTTTTTCTATAGTTTGGGTTAATCCCTGGGGGTGTTTTTTTTTTTTTTTTGAAGTGCTTAATTTTTGGGACCGCAAATCCTAAAAAAATGGTCCAAAACCTTCGGAGCGCAATGGTGAAGGCATGTACTGTGTTTATTACCATTCTTTACCTATTTTATTTAGTTCTGAAATAAATATTAAAAAATTTAATTAAAAATTAAAAATGAGTCAATCAAAAGCTTCATGCACTGAATCTACAGCATCAACTCCATTTGTTTGATTTTTTTAAATGCTTAATTTAGTGATAAGAGTGTACCAAAAGTTCACCAGGGGTGTTTGTTTTTATTTTTTGAAATGCTTAATTTAGTGATAAGTCCACCGAGAGTTCTGAAAAACTGAAGTTGAGGCAGTGCGATTTTAGCACGTTACTATTTGTTGATCTAAAAAAAATAATTTATGCCAGAACCCGAACTTCAACTCAAAATTCTCCCCAAAACTCTTCAATTCCCTTGCTTTAACTTGCTTGTCTGCCACACAAGCCGATTAGCGGTCAGTTAAATGGCTCCGAAAAGGCTGGGAGCGCTACATTAAAAGGGTCTCTGCAGTAGGGATCGAACTTACAACCTTGCGATTAACAGCAGATACGTCTTAAAACCCCTTAAAAACGGGATTCCAAAAACCCAAGTTACAAAATCGAGTTAAAAACTTGAGTTGCGCATTATGACGGAATTTCTCGAGTTACTAAATCGAGATGAAAATACGAATGAAAAATTTCGAGATTAAAATTGTCAAGTTACTAAAAACCTCGTTCCCAGGGCTTTTCTTCGCATTTTTTTCACGACGCGTGAGATCCTCAAAAACGTGGGCCAGGGTCTCTTTTGCGGCGACATCCAAATATAAAAAAAGCCGCAAAGGACCCTGGGTAACGAGATTGGGTGTGACCCATATATAGGGTCAAGATTAAGACGGTAACAGTTATTAAAATATCTTCATATTAACTATAATCTATTAACTATTTTGCTTTTCATTTTTCCTACTTACAATTACATACTATTATTTACAAATAAAAAACGTCTTGAAAGAAAATATACAATATTTATTATATACAAAAGATGTCATTTTTATTTACGTATGATGAAACCCACCGATGGAAGGCTAAAAACTATAGCGTATAACAAATCTAATTAATTCGCATCAAGTTGACTTTTATACCGGAACGATAACGTTTTCGTATATTTTGATGCGCGTCTCATTATCCAGCGTTTTTATATGGTTTGTATTCTCGTAATGTGATGGAATGTTATTGTATTTGTGTTCAAATTCACTCTCCACCTCCTCGTCAATCAAATCACAATACATGTTCTCTAAGGTGGAGAAATCTTCATAAACTCTTTTCACGGAACCTCCGTGTTCTATTTCAGTTTTATTGACAACTTCGTATAGACTTTCACCCATCTCCGTGTAGCCATCACCTTTTTCGTATGATTGGCTGACATAAGTGTAATCGTCAGTAGAAACGACCTAGAATATAGCAAAAATGTTACGAAATCAAAGAACTATTTTGCCGAGATGAGCTTTGTTTGTTGGTAACAACAAATAAAATTAACTTTTTTCACTGGAGCCTTATTTTCCACAGTTGAACTAACAAATATTAACCTGCAAGGAATCTATACCCTTTAAACAATAGAGACACCCTGTATTTGAAGGGCATTTCTTACCTTTTCTTCGATATTTTGATATGATGGACCATCAAAAGGTTTCTCATATGCTGGATATTCTGAATAAAAAATAAATTGAATTTACACAATGAAATTTCCTGGCTATTATGCCAGCATCAAATAAATTTGCCTGTACATATAAAAAGATTTTTGAGTTACAAAGTTGAGTTTATGTTTTTGGTCTGATACCTTCACTTTTTATATGACAGCGACTTAATATCACAGGAAAAGGGCGGTGATATGTCCTTTTCCCCTGGTCATTTTGCAAGGGGATTTGAGAATTTTTCCTGTGATACCAGAAGACTATCACACAATAGACACTGGATAAAAAAGTTGACATAAAAACAGCTGAGGTAGGATATTATTTACCTTGAATCGCATTCACATAGCTTTCCTCTGTAACTTCTTTCACTTCGATTTGCTTCAACGCTTCCACGCGTTCAATATCCAATCTCGTGTCAGTATTCTGTTTAATATTTTCAGGAAGCTCTCCGTCAGCGTTTTCCAACTTTAAATAAAAAATAATAATTTCAAAAAAACTTGAACAACGACAGTTTTCAATAAACCTAATTATTTTTTATCAATTACCACAACCACTGTTGATACTTAGGATAATTTAGAACCGACACTACTTGTTAACCTCCCCCTTTCGAAAGTGTTTCAATAAAATTGTCCGCATTCGACATTTTAATGAGAGGTCATGTGAGGTCACGGACATGTTTTGAGACGCTCATTATATTCAAAGAAAGCGGAAACATTTGACGTTCAAACTAAAATATCCATCCTGACAGGATTATCTCCTACGATTAGCGTAGTTCTTAGTTCGTAGTTCCTTCTGGCTACAGAAAAATATAAAATTTGACGTAGTTCCTTTTGGCTAGGGACATCTATAAAGTGCGCAAGCAGATGAAGGGGGAGGGGGTCAAAGGTTTTTTACATCATTCTATTGTCTTACTACGAGCAGGGGAGCAAAGGGAATTTACTGCGCTCGTGAATGACCCCCTTTACCCCCTCTTCAGAGAAACCTAGGATTTAACAACTCTTCTTCATGAAAAATAACCAACCTTTTTTGTCTTTATCCCTTTCTCGACCTGAGAGTCAAATAAACCTTTGGTGCATTTTCTTCTAAACGTACTGTTGATACTCTTCCGTAGAGAAGCTCTGAACGCTACAACCAATTGGTTTTTCTTCCACCTAATATAAAAATAAAAGTAATATAAGGGTGTGCATTCGCATTCGCGAATTTATCCCAATTCAAGCCCTGAAAGTAAAACCTACTGGTTATAAATAGCGAAAATACCTTTCACGAAAATTTCTTTGCGGTAAGCATAGACAGTAGACAGTAGACTCAGGACATTTTATTTTTAAGAAACTGAGTACTGAAAAATCATGCATTTTATAAATAGAAAGAGTTAAGCATATGGGAACGCGTCTTATTGGCGCGTTAAAAGTCGTTGAAGAATACCTTTTCCAAGTGCACAAACATATGACAATAACCAACAAGATGACAGCTGCAGCAGTTGCACAAATGATAAATAATGTTTTATTAGCCAAGAAATCATTGTGAGACATCATGTTCATTGGTGAAGTGACACTGGGAGTCGGTATTCCTTTGTCAGTCATCGTTGTATTCTTCATCATTACCAATTTTGTTCTTACCGCTGGTTCGTCAAGGGTTGATCGACAATCTCTTTAATGGACAAACATCACTCTAGTTTTGTTACACTAATTTTTCAGTTTCCAATTTGATCACGGAATATCTAATATTTTAATTAACTGTTTTAATCAACTGTTTCTTTTGTCCTACATCCTACGCCAAACCATTTCGCATTGTCATTCACTGTCTGAGCTCAATTATAATCGTGGCTTTTCATTCATGATCCTTTCGCATTGTCATCGATCTTTCACTGGCTGAGCTCAATTATAATTGTGGCTTTCATTCATGACGATCCTTTCCACTTTCGCTTTCCCGGAGAATGCTGGTACTGGTGACGTCATTTTGTTTTATGACTAATTGATAAAAATAGAAGAGACATTAAATTATTTCTTACGTGTAGTATAGATTATTATTACCAGAGTAGAAGGGCCGAATACGATACAAACAAATTAAGAGCAATTGATTGATTCCTACTCTTTCTAGTCGAATTTGCTGATCTTGACAAAACAGTTTTTTGTAAAGACAAATTCGTTTCTCAGTGTAAGCAAATTCTCGAAACAAATACTTTCTGGGAACCGGGATTTCCTTAGAAGATTACATTGAACAAGAAAAATGGTGATTTGCACCGAATGAATTACTTGATTGCTTCCTTGGACTTCCGGCTATTTGAACATTACGTGACGCAAGGTTACATTATAAACTAATTATTAAGATGGCTGATGATAATTATTATAATGGGCGTAATGTATGGCTTGTATCGTATGATGACCATGTCATATTGAAACTTTAGGGAATGTTTTTTGCTTGAGTTAAAAGGGTAGCATTGTGGGGAAACTAATTTGGTTCGAATCAAACACCTTCCCGCCAAAATATGCTATGCTAGGGTATCAGATTCAGTCATGTGTTGCCAGTCCGGTGATCAGACTAGTTACATGAATATTCTACAAAGTGTATCAAAATAGATCTACTCGAAACAGTGGATTTCTATTGTTTCAAATAGATTTATTTTTGATACACTCTGTATTACGATAGTAGTCGTATGATATTTGATAAAAGAATGTAAGAATGATCTATTCGTAGAAATTAAAGTTAATCTTTTTCTAACCGATGAAAATATAATGTTAACTAGTCCTTAATGTCGAAGTAAAATATTAATAGCCCGCGATCTTAAGAATTGCATTTTGTTAAAAAAACGACAAATAAAAATCATGACTAAAGCAAGTTGAAGTTATGACAAAATGGTTTGTAATTTTCTCCAGGTTATTTATTCGAATACCACAGTGGTAACGTTTCCCTACTTCCTTATAAGGCTATTCGACAAAATAACCTGGCGGAGGGAAATTGTAAATTTTTCCTGAAGTAATATTAATAAAGCACTCTTTAAACTTTCAGAAAGAAAACTACTATTGCTTCACATCTTTCGTTATTGCGACATCAAAGGTTAGTTACTGAGGTCT
>JAYRBV010028892.1:0-10179 GCA_036023255.1 Mitrocomella polydiademata
ATTATTTCTCCCACAGCTCGGCTACCATTAATGCGTACATACATACATACATACATACATACATACATACATACATAGAGAATACGGCTTTTATTATATAGATTTTCATAAACTCTTTTTTCTATTCTAGGTTAGTTTTCCTCCATACTTCTACGAAGTTGGATTGTTTGCTGAAATTGATGATGATACATCTAAAGCAACCATAGATAATGGACAAATCCTCTTTCACCTTCAGAAAACCACACCCAAAACATGGGGACAACTTCACGTGAGGTACAATCTAGCTCTTTTCTCACATTTTGCTGGCTGCCCGTAAAAGATTTTTAAAAAGTTTTTGAATTAATGAAAAATGTCGTTTCATATATGATTGGCCTAATCAAAAATTTTCTTTGCTTAATGCTATCGCGGTTTTTTATTGATTAAAGCTTTTACATAAGGAACAAAAACAACTTCCCTGTATGATTTCTATTTGATTTTTGTTGTTATGAATAAAATGCTAGTGTGCGTTGAGTTGTTTGTTATTCATCTGAATGTGACTAGATATTGATGTGTTATAATTTGTCCATTGTAGCCAACACAAAGACAAAGAGTTCATGAAAGAATTACGAGACAAGGCAGTCAAGACCAAACAAGAAAGAGAACAAGAACGAATCAAGTTGAATGCACAGAAGAAAGACCAACAAAAGAAATTCGCAATCAGGGAACAGATGAGAGTATGTGTGGTCAATTAAATGTTGTGGCGGTATTTTATTTCTTGAAATGTGAATAAGATACCTCTCATTGTTAGCCAGGGGGGCGGGGGCTGAGGGAGCACGTGCCCCCCCCACTTTTTTGCCAAGTAAAAAAAAAAATTATTAGAAATTGCAATTATTTCGCTTTTGAGGAAAGATTAAGTTTAAGTTTAGTCATTTAACACTGTTTCAGAAATAGAAGTGCGTGCCCTTATTGTTGAAGGGAGATTAAAACAAACAAATCATGAATAAAAGTTAAAAACAAAGTAAAAGTTAAATAATTCAAAATACTAAGTAAATATTACTTTTAGATTTAGATTTCTAGAATTCAAAGAATTGCTTCTGAGACCTTCTTAGAGGCTTACTAATTTTCCTTGTCGCCAAACCATGGTGGGCGACATTCTTTCCACTACCTTAATTTTTTTGTGCCCCCCCCCCACTTTAAAATTGGTGTCGTCGGGCCTGTTTTAGCGGAGATGATTTGTTTAGTATTTCGCGAATAGGTATTATTAAGACAACCTTTCCAGCTTCTTACCCTTTCATAATTACTTTCAGGTGGACAGCGAGGAGAGGAAAATGCGTGAGGAGAAGAAGAAAGAAGAAATGGTGAAGATAAGCCAAGATATGGAAGACTGGAAACTAAATAATGTTCAACCAAAACAACTACAGGATGTATCAACATGTACCATTAATAAGCAAGACAAATCGATAGGTAAGTAAGGCAAAGAACAATTGTATTTGGGGTCAAAATTTATAAATTTACCAACATCGTTACTTGATTCCGTAAGAATCATTCATAGGAGACTGGGAAAGAGTATCTTCTCTATCTGTCTCTTCTAAAATTATAGTCCCTGTATTCCCGGTTAGGTCTTTAAAATTTACTTCCGGGGGTTCTACCATATCAACAGAGGAAGCAGTACTCATTCTACTGGCATTCCTTTCCGGGGGTAAATGTCTTTGCCGGAAAAGATTGGATAGTTTGTTGGCCAGCTCTATGACGTCAATGGGCTTTTGTTTGTCTTCGTATTCTTCCTCTTTTCTGTTTTGTTTATCTCTTGATATTTCATTAAACCATTCCAAGTCGGTTCTTGGTCTGTACGGATTAAATGTTCTTCTCCTGGTTAGCCTCCCTCCTCCGTTTGTTGAATGTATTCGCGTAGAGGGAGGAGTACACTGGGAATTTGGAGGTACTTTATGATTTTTCACTGTTGATACGATTGAATTGACGTCCGTTCCATTCTCAGAGCTAGCTGCTTCTATCGTTCCTGTTTCAATTTTCTGCTCTTCTTCGTCTTCATCATTCTTCCTTATCACTCTCCATACCTGTGTTGCTTTTAAAAGAGAAGTTCGCATTGTTTGTTTGGAGCTCGTTAAAGATTTTTCATCGTTTTGAAAAGTACGAGTAGTGTATCTATAATCTATTAATGGGACTGGTTGGCGAATTGCTATCGGATCCGAAGTTGTTGGAAGTATTGTAAAAACAGCTTTTTCATGTGCAGAAAGATTCTCGTCTTCAATTTCTTCGTTGTTTACATAAGCTTTAATCCTTTTGTGACTGTCTCTTACTTTGAATTGTGAGCTACATGTTTGACAAGATATCGGGCCTAAGATACGACAGAATACATTGTTACGTCCTTCTTCTGAACAATTTTGCCGTAGCTTCGTTTTTTTTCGATAACTTCTACGTTGATTCCCTTTCATTTTGACGATACTACGAATAAGATTGTCCTTATTATCTCTTAGAAGTTGTTGTTGTTGCAAATCGCATTCTAGTTTCTGAATGCTACGGATAATTTCCAAGTTGGGTTTAAAGCTCTTCAACGGTCTATCCCTGAGGACAATATCTTGGTATTGGTACAGTTCCTTCTTGTTCATTTTCTTGACTCCCTTTCTCCTCTCACGTTTGCAAAACATTGAAGATCGGTCGTGGCTCGTATGTGATCATTTCTTTCTGTTATCTTTGGCGATTTTTTGTGATATTAACAAGATACAATTATTTTCAAACGAGGACGATCGATTACTGTAATTACTTGTGTTAAAACATTTGAGATTTGGTGAGTTGTTAATGATTGTCATAGCAACAATATTTGAATTTATGTATAGCATCTTTAACTAATTATAAGGTATACATGCGCCAAGGGGCTTATGGAATATCTTTGGCTTATATGTCTTTTTTAGGTTTTTTAAATGATTTTCTGCTGTTTTTGTTGTTTTTTTTCAGAAAAAATCATTCTTGATAAAAATGAGAGAAACAGATCCACGTTGCCAATCAACGATTTGGAACATGTTGAAGATAAAAAGAAGACATCTTTACCAGAACCAAGAAAAGTTGGCAATATAGAAGTGAATTTTACGCCCCGGAAACTAGCTACTCCTGCTAGGGAATCAAAACTACCTGAAGAAGAACTGGTATGATTTCAAATTCTATATTTGGACAATCTTATTTAAACTATGAATTGTAAATGAAAAAGCATTCAAATCTTTATTATGATTTATAAACAATATTGAATGGAACTTATCATTCCTCAAAGATACTTTATTTATAATACCATGTCTAAATAACTTCTCCTTGATGGAGAAAAATAAAGATAACAATTAATTTTTGGAATAAGGAATGTTTGAAGAAATTTTGTACTAAGCTAAGATGTTTTTGTTAGAAATATTTAGCTAGTGTCTTTGGTATCGGACAAGACAAATTTAGCTAGTGTGTTTGGTATCGGACAAGACAAATTTAGCTAGTGTGTTTGGTATCGGACAAGACAGTTGCCGTTTAAGTCTGCGAACGTTTGTCATAAGGATTTCAATGTTAGGCAAAGTTTCTTTCATATTTCAAAGATGATAGTAGTGTTGGAGTGACGGTAGCAATGTAATAATGACGTCATACATATTTTCTTGCTTTATTTTTGCAGTGGTTGAAGAAAGTTGCAGAAATGAACAAAATGAAGAAAGTAGAAAATATGGAAGATGTTACTGATATCGAGGAAATGAATCCAGTATGGTTGAAGGATAAAGGAAAGTAAGTCATCTCATATTCATATTTTGAGCCAAAAAATCAGCAAAGCTTCTATTCACATTGAATAAGTTAGTATAAATAACACTAAGATTTATATATATTTTTTTAACTTTATACCTGGCTGTACTTGCAAACAGTGATCACCAGAGTGATTCATATATATGTGTTTTCTTATTTTTAGCGAATTCTTCAAGAAAGGGAATTTTGTGGCAGCAATCAATGCTTACACTTCGGCTTTGATGTTAGATTCTAAAATACCCATGTATCTTTTCCATCTGTTACTTATACTTATTGGTCCAGATTTATCAGTTTACTAGTCTTTATTTTAAGTCAGTCACAAAGATGGAGAGTGTTGACCGGGTCGGGATTTAGCTGACTCGCATTCCCGTACGGCTTTTTTTGTTTATTTTACAGACCACGTTACTTTAAGGATCCCATATTTCCGTCGTTATCCGCCGTTAAAGTGCCGCAAGCAAGCTAGTCTTGTCCAGATTAGGATCGAATGATATGGGATCGATTTGGCAAGGTTGGCAGGACCCTCGTTCATGATAGTTTTATAGAACTGAAGAGGTTGTTTAAGTAAACAATTAATAAGAACTACACTCGCCTAGATGATTCAACTTACAGCGGACTCATTTAGACCAAAGCACGCTCTTGTAATATGTACCTTTAAATTTCCTTGACTGTATTTATTGATAGGGTGTTTGCTAATAGAGCTGCTTGTCATTTGAGTTTGAAGCAATACAGAGAATGCATACAAGATTGTACAAATGTAAGAAGATTCTAGGAAGAAATATACCTTATTCGCACAAATTTCTGCGCGAAATTGCCAAATTAAGTCCACGCCAATATATATTTGTTTATTTTCGACACCAAAAAAGGAAGCCTTGTTTTATTTTTCGTTATTTTATGGCTGCTCCAAATCAAATCAACGCCAACAACAGTTTGAGAGGGTCATAATTTGCTTTTATTTTTCTTAGGCATTGGAATATTACGAACCACCTGTTGCAGATAATGCCATGTCTCGATGTCGTGCGTTGACTCGACGAGGGACAGCTTATTATCATATGGAACAGTATGTTAACGGTATGCTACTATTTAATTCCGCCCTTTCTTTTAAAATTGTTGCTACCTGGATATTTCTTACCTTATCGGACAACACAAACGTGGCGAAATATTTTAGAGGTAAAGAAAGTTTTGTCCAAGGTTTCCCTAACTTTTTGAAGATGACAAAAAATTTTAACATTTTATCTGACACTGTTTCGTCCAATAAGGTTTTATGTTTATTTCTCAATGGTGAAAGGTGTGGGACAAAGACGCGTTACCTAGGGAGAGAATGACTCGAATTTCTTCTCTTTTCAGCATTGCGTGATTACGAGGCTGCCATAAAACTGGATCCAAAAAATGACGCTTTGAAATCAGATGCTTTTAAGATAAGAAGAACATTGCAAGGTGGTGAATCTTCCGATTGATAAATATCTGTGGTGTGGATAGACCCTCATTGATATCGAAATGGATAGACCCTTCCTTATATGACTCTTTATGGGCTCAGAAAATTCATACTAATATATCTAATTTTCACTAATAAATAATTTTGTATATTCATGAAATCTATCTTTCAGTTTCGTAAGTTAACTAACCTCGAATTGAATAACCTCATATTTTGACAACAATAATGGCGGAAAATGCAAGTGCCGACCTCAAACATGACATACGTAACGTAACGTAACGTGGAACTGAACAATTACGTCATTACTTTATGAATTCTTTAGAAAAGTTCTATTAGGTTTTTTTAAAAGCGGACATCGCGAACATTTATACCGTAAAAATATGTAAAACTTTGTAAATTAGTAATTTTTGAAGTGTATATGAATTTATTTTAATAACAATTAGTCAGCGGTTATTGGTCTGAACACGAATCCTTTTGTCTCACTTTCTAATATCTTTGTGACTTATCGATGTCTTAGAAGGTACGCTGTATTGTAGTAACACCTCTGAAGAGCAGGGATGTTCTTTTGATTTGCAATGTTTTTGCTTAAAAAATAATGAACCCTAAGAGGCCTGGGTAAGAGGATTTACAGCAAGGATTATGTTTATGGGACTAAAATTATTATCAGTAATTTATATATAAAATAGCAAATATTTATCTACATTTCTCCTATTTTTCTGAATATATTTAAATTATTTTTCAAAAGAAAGTTTCTTTTGAGGGTTTGAATATTTGTTTTTGTTATAGGCTTTCAAATTCTGTTTTTAACGAAATATACGTTATTGTTGAAACTTAATCATAGGGGTACTTTTTTCTGACTCGCCCTGCACATGTCGAATCTAGCCGAGTTCGCTGAACTGCCCGCGAGTGGCTAGGGGAGAATTCGTCGAAACAATTTATAGCCGGCGGAATATTGATAATCAGCCGGGAAAAATGGTCATCCAGCGGGAGGAATATTCATTCATTCGGTGGAATAAGCAGGTGGCCTTCATCGATCGTTTCTAATCTTCATACTCCATAACAATCAGGCATCGCATTGAATTCTTGTTTGGACATAGCGAAAAAGTGCCTTGGGATGGAACAAGATTGAGAAATATCAAATATCAGATTCTCACAATCCTTTTTGGCTCAAAAGCCCTTTTTGACATTCCGTAGATGACTTTTTTGCGACTGCTTGACACTTAGTTTGATTTGCACACCATTGCGAAACGAAGTTGTCCTAATACCAGGGAATTGGAACTCCCTGCTATAACAAATGTGTTTTTATCAAGGAAGGTGCCGGCAAATCGTTCTGCCCGATTCTGATCCTGGAGCGGGAGCGTACCACCAGGTCCCTAGCTAAACTGAACCTATCCTTCCCAAACCGCACGGTTAAGACGCTACACCCGTGTGACGGAAGATGCTGCTACAGGGTACCAGGTCCCAACCCTTATCTAAATCAATATTTCTTCGTTTGAAGATTTGAATGCTTTGGCTTTATGAAAAATAGTAGTTAACTAATTAAACAAAATGGTGACGTGATGACGTTATAATTTAACAGACCTAAAGGGGTTTAAATCAAAGGAACCATAGTTAATAGAAAAAACCATGAAGGAACAGTGTAGAAAACGTAGGAGACAGGCTAGAGTCTCTGCTCAAACTTCAACTCTAATCTGCTTCTGAATTTCTCTCGCATTCTTGTGCGCATGCGTATGCTTAAAAATATCAACACAAAGACTTGAGCGTGAACACTGACGAGATATAAGTTTCTACTCTCAGATTTTTGAAAAAAGAGAAGACAGCAAATAAAAGATGGAAAATTCTACTGCTAGCCCTCAACAAGCGGTTCAAATAAATGTAACTCAGCCTCATATAATTCAAGGGGCGACGTCTACTGCGCCTTTACAGATTTTTGCCCAAGATTCTAGTGGCACAGGGAAGGCCTTTTACATTATTGACCCATCGCAAGTCACCAATGGTCTCCAAATGATTTCAAATGCAGAACAAAGATTCGAATTTAATAATGGAAGCACCCCTTCGTCTACCCAAACCCTAAGTGGAAGTCAACAACAGCAGCAACAACAACAACAGCAACAACAACAGGCTTCTCAAGCTACAGTTGTAGTATGTGAATTTGTTTTATATTTATGCGAAGCGTTTACTTACGCGCGAGGCGATCTTCTTTTGGCTGATTTGTATTAAAAAAAACTACTTTCTTTTAGAAGTTCTACGCTATAATTGTCGAGCTCCTCGTGTTGTTGTTCTACCAGCTAAACATAAAGTAAATTTTGAATATTTTGTTGCTATTAAATCTTGCACCAATGTACTTTCCAGAACTTTGATTGGCTCCTGTTTACTGAAGATTCATTGGGTGCTGATATTAACTAATAAGAAAGCAGTTAGAGGAGCCAGTTACCAATCAGATTTTGTTATGATACAACTTGTGTTTTAGCCAACCAATATTAAGTTTTGATTTTACATTTGGTGGCTGCAAAAAGCTCCCTCTCCTTTAGCTCAAAAATAAGTTTGATATGTAAAAAAGTGAGATGTTTTTTAAAAACAAAATGGAAGCTTATGATGTGATAGGCTGCCATTTTTGTTTTGATGATTTCCGAATCAAACTAGGTCAGTGTACACTTTCATCTATTTATATTAAAAAAAAAATTCTATGTAGTTTGCAGGTTTCAGTTTGTTCCTAGAAAATTTGCTGTTTTTATTTTGATATATGTTATACCTATATGTTATTGATATTATATATCGGCAATTATTATCTTCATTCAATACACCAATCATAGGCTTCTCTCTGCCATCATGCATGGAACTTGCATATTATACTGTCACTAAACTTGATAATCAATAGCCCCAGAGTAAAAGTCGGTCCCCTGATGCCTGAATCAAAAAATATTGAGATTGGCACAAAAGTGGCATCTAATACTGGCCTTAGACGGATGAAATTTTTTCCTCCTAGGCCATATTTTAGGCCGGCATTGCTGCTCTAAAGCCTACATTTAAGAAAACTATTTTCCTAACAGCCTCCTTTCCGAACTCAGGAGTTTAAGAGGATGCAGAGCCGCAAGACATGTTTCAGATTATAAATGATGCCAAACTTTAATAATTCCGATTGCTATCGGGAAGAGATAATTCTAGCGTGTGTTCTATGCAAGTTCCTGCATGTGCAATTTATTTGTTTAATCTCGTCCACTACGAACCCTAAAAATTATTGTTTGTTTGTTTATTTTCTTTCATTGTAAAGATAAAGAAAAAAGTTTATCACGGAAACACATTTGAATACAAACGATATATTGTTATCCTTGAGTCATTAAAACTGCTTTGTTTAAAACTTTTCGTTTTACATTTTTTAATCGTCCATAGATAGATTCCTACACTTTTTAACTTATTTAAACTTTCAAATTTGGATAGATACGTCATAGCCTAATTTTCATTCTCTAAGGAAATATATGTTCCTCTAGAGTCTGATAAACAGCATCGATTCCCAGCTTCCAGCGTTAGCTGGAAAACCACCTGTGCAAGCGATCGTCACTTTGTTTGATGTAGCCGCACTTCAAGTTTCTGCAGAAAAAAAGCATAAAAGATATTCTCACTCCTGTTTAATATTAAAACAAGCGAGATATTTTCGAGGAATCTCTTTGTTTAAAAATGTAATAAAATATAATACACTCTTTGTTACTTTTGTTGATAGGTATTTCTTTGAAACACACAAAGAAAGACTTTATTTTTCTTTGTGTTTTTTCTTTAAGACGTGCAAAATATGTGGAATGTCTTTCCTTTGTTATAAATAAAAAGAAGTGAAGAGAGAAGAGAGAGATTTGTTTTGTATTGTGTGTCTTAAAAGAGGAAAGAAAAAAAACAAGAATGTTGTAAAACCAATGTTTTGATGTTTACACCTATAGTTTTTAGTTTTTTCTCGCGATCGCTTGCAGAGTCCGTATTTTTTGGATTATGTGGATAATGGGACGGGTAATTGTTATGTGACGTCATTTCTATTGTTTAGAAGTGAACAGGGGAGAGGGGGTCAGAAATCGGCAAATTTCATGAACATACTTTTTGAATGCCCCAAGAGGAGGAATTGACAAACCACATTGTCAGTACAGACTGCTTTTGTAAACATAAACATTCAATCTTTTCTTTTTTGCAATGTCGAAACTAGCCAGGCAAGCCCTCCTCTCGCTTATGCTTCTTCTCTTTGAGCGCGGAGCACGAGCGTCGGGTAGTGCCAGATTTAAAGAGACAAATTCATTTCACAAAATCTATTAATTTTTTGTAAAAAAGTTTAAATGTAACTTGTAAATCATTACTATAGAAAGGTGACAATGGGAATACACTAATCACTGTCTATTTTATCACCAAAAGGTTTCTTTGTTTGAATACTTATGACGTCAATTCCCTACAGTGAGCATGAGCTATAAAACTTTTACAATTTAATCATATTTTTAGCCAATCAGCTCATCTTAGGCTACTGTTTTGACTAACATAAATTGGGCACAACCCAATGCTCGCGCTTCGCGTTCAAAGAGAAGAAGCATAAGCGAGAGGAGGGCTTGTCTGGCTATGTCGGAACATACAATGCAATAAAAAATAATTCACATGTTTATAAAAAATATTTTTTCCTTTTCAAGAGAAAATGGAATGCACACATTCGAAACATAAAGTTTTATAAACAAAATCAAATGTGGCTAAATGTTTGTTTTCAGAATACTGCTGACATTTAAAAAAAGTCAACTCGCAAAAACATGCTGTTTTGCGGTATAATTTGCAGAACAAACATGACAGAATGGAAGCCGAGAATTGAGCCCGTTTAGTAGACCTGGTGTTCTAAGCATGCATTTACCTCAAGAGAGATGCAATTAAAGTTAAAAAATGTATCGTTTTCAGAAATTAGTATCGTCATAATGAGTCACACTTGACCAATATGTATTGAATAGGACATTAATATGTGCATAATTAAG
>JAYRBV010028903.1:0-20553 GCA_036023255.1 Mitrocomella polydiademata
AAATTCTGACTGCTACTTCATAAGTTATCGCACTTTCGTTATCTATCAAAAGCCTCTTACTTTTCAATTTACCATACCCAGCCTTGTTATCGTGAATTAACTGTATCATGAAACTACGTTTGTTTGCAAGCCTATTGTGGCTGATCAAAATAGATTTCGATTTTCAAAATTTCACACTTTACTCATTGTATTTTCAACAAACACAAAATTTTTATCTAATATTATTACATTTTGAAATTTGAAATTCGTCATAAATCGATTGTGCAATAAGTTTTGGGAAAGGTGTATACTACTAGGAACAGATTGAGGTAAATTTTGATGAACTCCATTGTTGTACATTTTCTTTCTAAAGACTAAAGACGCTTGGGGGGGGATGCCTCAAAATGAGGAGGGGGGTCAAAATTGATTTAAAGCTTACATACTATTTGAATGGTCCCTAAATTAAGGTACTAAGGTAGGTAGTTTTTAAAACAAGCTTATCTCAATCGCATTTTCACGAGCATGTTTGGCTCTTATAATATAGTTACTTAACATATCTGAGTTTCAATCCACCAGTCTTTCTCATAAATAAACAATCAAACAATAACTACGTCTCTTCACCTAAACCTGTGTATTTTTTGCCCATCATTTCCAGCTATTTTTTCTCAGAAATAAACAAATGACATCACACACAACTCATTTAATTATTAGTTCTAACACTTTGAGTTTTTGCTTTTGATAATCATTAATTAATAATTTTAAGGCATTTCAGAAATTGACCATAAAAACACAATAATACTTTTAATTATCAGTCACACTACTAAATTAATTTAAGGAATTAGGTATTAGGAGGTAACAGTGAAGATTTAGTACTTTCTTTCTCTATATATTTCTTTTCTCCCAGGATTTGTATTTCGTTAATTTTGTGACACAAAATATACACTATACACTTTTCTCCAAGGATTTGTATTTAGATCTCCAAATTCAATAAAAGTTTAAAATCCTATAATTATTCTTTTCTTAATGTTTAATAATACAGCTAATTCTTTTAAAACCTTATGTTTTTCTGATAATGATTTTTTATTTGTTTTAATGTTTTGCCTTTTAAAAACTTTACTACTTTGATCGATACAACCAAAATTTAAATCATAGCAGGTAAAAGACATATGAAGAAGGGCACAATTGACATAAACTCAAATATTTCCTGATTAAAAGCCTCTGATGATCTACGCACCAGTTTAAGTTTATATATAGGTTGAAGTTATCTAAAGTTTAAGTTAGCAAAAAGTTTTTCAGTATTTAGTTTTGTTGATGAAACAACCCTACAATCGACCCTATAAACTGAGAACAATCTTTTTCAGGTTGAAATAAATTTGTGTCACAAAATTAACTTCTTCTTTTTCTGTAGATAATCAGAATGCAAAGGTTATCAAGGAAGTTATACTCAACACATTTAATGGTAAGGGACAAGTTTAAATTAAGAAAGAGACTTTTCAATAAATAATAATAACTTTCTTAACCTATTTTTTAATTTTTTTCTCATTTATCTTTAGATACCAAGCAGGATTTTAAAAGTTTCTGCCCCAGCATCTTCAGCAACTCTAAAAATGCGACAAAAGGCAACATTTTCTATGGACCCTGAACTACCTTCTCTTCCAGTCCCCCCATTAGAACAAACATTGAGCAAATATATCACTGCGTTAGAACCAATTCTATTTGATAACGAATACGAACAAACAAAATGTGTTGTTGCTGACTTTCAAAAACCAGGAGGTGTTGGCGAACAATTGCAAAGCAAACTTCAAGAAAAGGCCTCTAAATCTGATAACTGGCTTTCCGAATGGTGGGATTACTGTGCTTATTTTGGATTTCGAGCTCCTGTTGTTATAAACTCAAGCCCTGGTATCTCTTTTCCAAAGGAAACATTTACTTCTGACCAGGATCAGCTCAGGTAAGTGAGGTAAAATAGATGAGTTTCAACGCAATTGATTTCAAAGTAAATGATGGAATTTTAATTTCCTTTTTCTTTAGATATGCAGCAAACTTAATTCGTACCGTTGTTCAATTCAAGGAGAGTGTGGATAAGTATGTTGAAATAGTTTTGAATATTGCTGAAATTCAGTATCCCCAAAGTAAAATTTTTTAAATCTTTTATTAATATCAGTTTAGAACTAAACTTTAGGTAGGATCCATAATAAAATGGTTTTGTGTTCAAAGGGGACTCATTATTATGAACAACTGGTACTTAAACTTCTCTGGTTATAACCCAGGGGGGGGGGGGCACTCATATGATTTTGCATACTGGATGTGCGGCCCCTAAGGGTCTGTTTTTGAATTTGGGAAAATGCACCCGGGTTTTACCCAAATGCAATTTAAGGGGCGAAAATTGGCAATACAAACTTTAAAATTTTGGAAACTGTGCATTTTGCTGCACTGTAAGGGTACAAATGCACTGTATAGCTTCAGGGAGATGGGAACAAATTTTCATGCGATTGCAACGAAAGAAAATTGTTGCAATTGCATGAAAATTTGTTTCCATTTCGCATGGGTTCTAGCGCATGAAACAAAGTTCATATAACAAAAACATTTCGTTGCTGAAACAAAATAAAAATTCAAATCGCTTTGAATTTTTTGTTTTGTTTCGGCAACAAAAACTTTGACGAAAGAAAAGTAGCAAAATCAAGAAATTTAAAATCCATCTTTACCAGACAATTTTAAATAAAGCAAAACTAAACATTAACCGATCATTTTCCTGATTTTAAGATGTAAAATACAAGGGTACGTTTTTTAGCTTTCGAACACTGTACCGTAAGGGTGTGGTTTTAATTTGGGCCGCACATACGGTCGTTTTGGAGACGAGTACCCTCCCCCGGGGATTATAAGATCTCATTGATTTACATTTAGCTAATGTCTTTACACAAAGGAGAAGTGTATGCCAGAAATCTTTAAGGCAAATAAAATCAATATTTATATGTCATACAAATTATTGTCTACTCTTGGAAGTAACGATCAATTATTTAAAATAGCTTACAGGTTAGAAAATGTTTTGATTTTTGATTTAGCCAAACAGTTCCTATTGACTATGCTGGGAAAAGCCCTCTCTCGATGAAACAGTATGGGAAACTACTTTCTTATTGTCGTGTACCGTATGCTAAAACTGACGGGGAGATTATGACTAGTCCGAAAGAATCAAGACATGTTATTGTAGCTCACAATAATCATGTAAGTCTCTACTGAATACTTAAGAATATACCGTAAATGATTGATTTGGTGCCCACTCTCAATTCGAGATTTGAGCCAATATGAATAAGCTCCCCAGTCACTCATCCTGGCTAAACAGACGTATTTGGATTTATTGACAGGATAGGCAACTTGTTACTCAAACTTCACTTATCCAACATCAAAATGACTAATGTCATTATATTATCTAATTCAGTTCGATTATTTTAAGTTAACTAAAAAAGTCGTCTCTTAATGAAAAATAATTCAAATTTGAAGTTTAACGGACCTTGATTCGGCTACCCTATTTGTTACTTACTTTTCTACTTTTTCATCTAGTTTTTCAAGTTAGACGTTTACGAACCAGGGACTAATACTGTTCTCAGTGAGGGTCAACTAGTTCATCAAATGAACCATATTGTCAACGATTCACGATTTGAAGACGATTTGCCTGTCGGAATTTTGACATCTGAAGATCGTAATGTTTGGGCTCAAGGATTCAAAAGACTTACTCGAGGTTCGTATATATAATGATAATTATTGGATGTCAATAGTAGAAATCATTATTAGTTTGGTAAGTTTTGAAACTGTTAAAAAAATATTAAATAGTTGCATCATAAACAGCCCTTAATTCTTTATCCATTTTTTTTGGCTAATTCTTTTATGAAGCTATGAAATTAAAGGTCTAAAGCTCTATTTTAAATGTTTATTTTTGTGACAATTTGTAACGGTAAATGTTTTTCTTTTTTCTTTCAGATCCTGCAAATAATGAGAATGTTGATAAAATCATCAAATCCATCTGCCTGGTTTGCTTGGATAAACCTGTTAAAATTCCCGAAGTTACTAAGGGTCACTTTGAAACATTGGAAAGGTCTGAAACAGTTAAGCAGATGCTCCACGGAGGAGGGACTGAACAGAATAGTATGAACCGTTGGTTCGACAAAATTTGTCAGGTATATATCTATGGTGTGTCTTGGAAAAGAATATTCATATTATAAATATTATGGCAATGTGAACGATCCATTCTTCTGTTAAAAGACTTTAGAAAACCTTCTACTTCTTTTTAATTTTATTTTTTGTAAAAACTCCAAAACACTACAAAGAGGTAACAACGAGTCCAAAATAAATTAAGCAATAAGGTGATTACCAGAAGTTTGTTTGTTTTACGTTCAGTCAACGTGTTTTTCCAGACTGACATTTATTTTTATGAGTTGCAATATTACCATATTACGGGGAATATCTTTTCCCAAACACTCTATAAATGATGTATAATTATACAATTGATTATAATCAATTGGCCAGTATTAGCCTACGGAGACTCACACGTAAGAATTCACTCGAAAAACTGGCATAGAATTTGAACTTTGTATTCCAAAGTTCTACATCTTGAATTTATTGTGTTATTTTAGTTTGTTGTAAATCGTAATGGTATGACTGGATTGAATTATGAGCATTCTGGCGCAGAAGGGCCTCCTGTATTGAGCTTGTGCAATGAAATTATGCACATGTAAGCAATTAATTTTTACAATCACAATGTGTGTCTTTGATCCTGTGGATAAAATACTCAAGAAATTAAAGTTAAATCCTTGCTAGATAAGACGTATCAGTAAAACAATAAAAACACTCCTCCATATGATTTCATAGCAATTGTAGTTTACCCGAAGGCACAACATTTTGAGAGGATTTACTATTAAAGTTCTGGCATTTGGAGAAGTGAATATTGCAAGGATCTTAAGTGCACCTTATGCAAGAAAGATTCTTTTCGTCTTTTTCATTAGGAAATACGATCGCGATTCATCACTTGAAGTTCCAACAACTGCAAATGTTGCAATCCCAGAAATGTTGACATGGAATCTTGATTACGATCTAGTTGACCGAATTGAACTAGCTAAAGACAAAATGGATCAGTAAATTCTTTTCTTTTTCATTTATAATGCTATTTTCGCTTTTTGATTTCTCATTTCTTTTGACATCTTGTGAGAAGAAATCAAGGTTTTACAATTGTAACTAATTTTAATAATTTTTTCAAACACAAAATTCTCCTCAACATCCGGAAGATTATTTCAGGGCTCCCACATGTCATAAAATTCATAAATATCATAAAATCAGAAAAAATGTCATAAAATTTGTAAAACATCATAAAATTGCTTACTAATGTCATAAAATTCATAAAATGTTCTTCAAAAAAAATAACATACCCAGTAATTCTCACATCTTTCCAAATATTTCCTACTTTTTCTCTTCTACTGAACTTATAAAAAATTGAAAATAAACAATGATTTAGAATATGATTACTTATAAAACAAAGGTTTTGTGGATGAAAATCATTTTGAAATTCTAGATTTTGATTACTCTCATAGGCAATCCAGAGGCCTTAGTTTTGAATTTTTTTCCTTTAAATTTTTTGACTATAAATTGTCATAAAAGTCATAAATTTTGAAATTCTTGTGGGAGCCCTGTTATTTATTAGCCCTTAAAATTACCTGTCATTCGTCAAGGTCTCCTTTTTCCGCTTCTACTGCTGGGGGACAGGAAAATAGGAATTATTGTCTGATACAATTTTTTTAATTTCAACATTAGAATGGTGAATGACTTGGATTTGCGTCATTTTGATTTTGATTTGTTTGGCAAGAATGTCCCAAAGAAGTATAAAATGAGTCCAGATGCCTTCTTTCAAGTTTCTCTGCAGTTAGCTTATTACAGGTAGGTTTACCTTAATCCTTTCACTTTACCAATGTTTCCACCCACTTGTGTGCTGTATATATGATATTTTGTACATAGTCGTATTTTCAACCTGTGATAGTTTTCTTTATTTCTAAATCCCTTGTGTCTTTTTGAGTTTCCCTCCTGTGCAAATGTTTAATGTTCATAAACAAAATATCCTTTTAAATCAATCAAAGTGAATACAGGAGTTCTTAACTCAAGGATTATTTTTGCATGAGCATATCTTCATAGTTTTTGACCATGAACGGCCGCTATCTAGGTTAACATTTACTCGGTTAACCAAACACAAGAAAATAATTTATGTCTTAAAATATTTGATACATTTAGCTAAACTGGAATTGTACTTTGTTATCGTGCATGAAAATGGCTCATTTAAAAGATATATATTTTCAGATGTACAAAGGATGTCGTTGGCATGGAAACGAAAAAAAATCATAACCAATCGTTCAATTAAAATGATTAAACACAGAAAACAATATAAGTGGTTTTAATAAAAATATTTAAAGCATTATACTAAACCTGACCATTGAGAAAACTGTCTAATTACTGCTATAAATGAAACCTCTGATTTTCCCTGTCTGTTTACAATGCTGAAGATAATAGCAGAAATGAACCTTACTGACCACTTGAATACATGGTCTGGCTAATTAAGTAAATAAACCTTACTGACCACTTGAATACATGGTCTGGCTAATTAAGTAAATAAACCTTTTGTGTTTGTGTTTTGGTTCTTCCTTTGTATATTTTTCTAATCGAAGCGCGGGTTCAATCAGTTCCGCAGACTTGGTTTTTGGCTACAAAATCATTTCTCGGCAGATTCTTACGTTTGTGTAATTATGAAATCGACATGTGATTCTCACGGTTGCAGTTGTCGTTGCAGTTTTCTTAGTATTGCGATATTTTGTTAAGCGAGTTTGTATCTCGCTGCATTAGTTTCACTGTAATCTTTAGTGAATCACAATCCACTGATATATTCTTGCCGTTTTTCAACAAGTAAGTAAGAATAAGCAGAATAAATAGAAGTAGAAAGATGTGTATCGTGGAAAGAATATCTATGAATTTGGTGTTCATTTGTATGGTTGTGCTTACATCCAATTTGATTTTTGAATGTATCCTTGCCAACAATTCCGTTGATTACCAAAAGATTTATACAAAGATTTCACCGATCGTAGTTCGAATGAAGCTTGCATTGTACATTTGGTTTTTCTGGTTAATTTTTTCGGTGGTAAATGGTTTCGGTGGTAAATGGTTTCGGTGGTAAATGGTTTCGAGGATTGTCAATTTTATTCTTTTTACTCGATTTTTGTGTCGGTATTTTCACACTAATCGAAAGACTATTTATCCTCGATGAAAATTACAAAGCTGTCACAATCACCACCATAATAACAACCAGTGTAATGTGTATTGCCGATTTGTGCGGTGTTTTGATAAAGTTATTAATTATTAATTAGTTATATAAATTATGGATACAGAATTGAACCGTGATATCAAGGGGCGACACTTTCTGCTTATTTTCATGATACCACTTATATTTCATGATACCCCTGGTATCTGAAATGACTATTGAGTATTTGATTGGCACCAACCTAGAGTTGCAGCTACAATATGGTTACCCTAAGTTAAACGTCGTGGCAGAACAGGTGCCGATGTGTATAAAGTTCGTTCTTTACTTGTGGTTTTCTTGGATACCTCTCAATGATGGTGATTGTTATCGAATATCTTCAAGGGCATTTTTTGTGACCGATTTGGCGTCTGGAATTTGGTTGATCGTGGGCAAAGCAACAGTTAGAGAGGTGAAAAGTGAAATACTAACATGTTTTGCGATAGGAATTATTGGGTTAATGTGCCTGGCTCTGGATAAACTGCATTGGCTTTGATTGTGGATGCTGTCCACGTTTGACCAGAGATATGTTTAGAATTGACTGTCAATGCTTTCCACGTTTGACAAGAGATATGTTTAGAATTAGCTGTCAATGCTGCCCTCGATTGACCAGTGATATGTTTAGAATTAACTGTCAATGCTGTCCGAGATTGACGAAAGAGAGTTTTCTTCGATTGTTCCGCCGAAATAATTCCGAGGACATTCCTGCAACTCGTCCACGGCCACAGAGAGATGCTAGCTTGCAAGACGATCAACCTGTCGATGATGAAGTTAAAGAAAAGTTTCTCGAACTGTTTCACTGTCTCGTCTGCTTTGAGAACAATTCAAAATGTTTTCTTTGTTGTTTTCATTTCGGTCGATATCTCGGCTGCTACAGTATGATTGTATCATGCAATGTTCAAGCTGTCCAATTTGTAGAACCCCGTTTCGAGGTGGAATGTTCCCTGGGAGAGGTTTCCATATTCCTGGAGTTAATGACCCATGATTGTTAATAATTGTAAATAATAATTAAAATCATAATTAATCAAGTATTTTATTTCATCCAATTTACTACGTACTGTATATATTTTTAAGGATCTTAAATGCATTTATTAAAACGTCGTTCAACTTTTCGAGAGAAAAAGATTATATTTTATATTTTTCCAGTGTGTAAAATACTCATTTTCAGTTTGCTCAAGTCAAATATATCAATCGTAACATCAGTAATGCGTCCCAGAACCAGGAAAACCCTTCACAACATAATACGCATTTTTCACGTTACCAGTGTATTTTCATTGAAATTTACATAAAGCACCAATGCAAGCGTGAAATCGCTTATATAAAGGAGTTGGTTTGTTAAATTCAGGCTAAGGAACTTTTTCATTTATGAAAACCCGTGTTATACAAAATCGCATTATAACGTCATTTCTCGAGGTGCTAATTCGAGATTTTTTACATTTATTTATTTATTTTTCGAGTTACTATTCGCGATGGAAATACCAAAAGCATCGTTCATTGGGTAAACTGTCATTGCTGCTTTAAATAAAGCTTCTGGTTTTTCCTGTTTGTTTATTTATGCTGTAATAATACTAGAGATAAAAATACTGACCACTCGAATTCATGTTCTGGCTGATTAAGTGGATGTCTTGTGGTTTCCAAACACCTTCGGCGTTTTCAAGTGAGTCGAGACATATAATACTCCTTTGTACAAAATATTTTTTTTGTCTGTCTATTCGTGGAATTACGTTTCAATATAAGCTAGTCTACCCGATATACCGTTTTGGGCTTTTTTTCCCTACTCTTGGTCTATCGGCATTGGTTAAGATCCGCGTTGTCAAAAAGTTGAAAACTACGACAAGTTAAAGGAAAGTCCTGGAAATTTATTTAAGATAGCCACATACACTTTTCTGATTCACTTTGCAGAAATCTAGAGGCTCAAATATTCCAGATTTTTTTTCACTCAGGGCCAACTATGGTGATCCTTCGCACGACACAGGATAAAACTTACAGTCGAAGCCAGCATCGAAAATTGTGCCTTGTGTGTTGAGTTTATAAATTGATTTTGCCCAAATAAAAAGTCAAAAAATTCCTAGAAAAAAATTCTAAATTATCCTGGAAAAGTCTTGGAATTTGACTTTTAAATTGAGTGGCCATCCTGTTTGTAATTTATGCTGCACATGCGCAGGCTTTCTGTTGTGGAGCAAGGTCTGAAAGGCTTTGTTGTGGAACCTATTCTCCTGGCTACTCTATCTAAACCAATGCCGATAGACCAAGAGTAGGCCAAAAAAGCCCGGAACGTTATATCAGGTAGGCTAATCGAAGCAGGCTTATTCAGATACAAAATCTTTGTCTGTATAGTCTTTCGTTTTTGTGTAACTTGACTCCTTGTTTACCTTCACCGTAAAGTACATGGATTACGTTCAAATTTGTAGCAAAAATAAATTGGGCGTATTCCTAGTATTATGATATTTTGTAAAGAGTTCGTGTCTTATCGCGAAATGACACAGTCAATAATATTGTCAATGTAATCTGAAGTGAACAACGATTTACTAATATATTTTATTTAAAAGAAAGTGCATTCGCTGCTAACAAGTAGGGTATCAGCAGAAACAGAAATATAAAAATGTGTATCGTGGAAAGAATATCTATGATGGTATTCATTTGTATGATTGTGCTTACATCCAATTTGATTTTTGAATGTATCCTTGCCAACAATTCCGATGATTACCAAAAGATTTATGCAAAGAATCCACAGACCTTAGTTCGAATGAAGTTTTCATTGTACATATGGTTCTCCTGGGTTAATTCGTTTACTGGAAAATGGTTTCAAAGATGCTCAATTTTATTCTTCTTACTCGATTTTTGTGTTGGTATTAGCTTACTAGTTGTAAGAGTAACTATCCTCGATGAAGATTACAAAGGCGTCACAATCACCACTATAATCGCCACCAGTGTAATGTGTATTGCTGATTTGTGCGGTTTTTGGATAAAGTTGACGGATGATGATGATAATACAGGATTTAACCCTTTAAGGTTCATTGCAACTGATTGCAACGATCCTATACTTTTAAGACTATTTTCAGATCCCATCATGGTCATCCTAATATCTGAAATGACTGTCGAGTATTTGATTGGCAGCAATCTAAATTTGCGGCTACAAAGTGGCTTCCCCAAGTTAAACATTGGTGCAGAACAGGTTCCAATGTGTATAAAGTTTGTTCTTTACTTCTGGTTTTCTTGGATGACTTTAAATGATGACGAGCGTTATCGAATATTTTCAAGGGCATTTTTTATGATCGATTTGGCGTCTGGAATTTGGTTGATCGTGGGCAAAGCAACAGTTAGAGAGGTGAAAAGTGAAATACTAACATGTTTCGCAATAGGAATTGTTGGGTTAATGTGCCTTGCTGATATCTATATTCTTTGGAGAATGGATATGTTTAGAGTTGGAGAAGACTGTGAATGCTGCCCTCGATTGACCAGGGATATGTTTAGAATTAACTGTCAATGCTGTCCACGTACGAAAGAGAGGTTATTTCAATTGTTCCGCCGAAATGATTACGAGGACATTCCTGCAACTCGTCCACGGCCACAGAGAGATGCTAGCTTGCAAGACGATCAACCCGTCGACATTGTAATTAAAGAAGAATTCCTCGAACTGTTTAACTGTCTCGTCTGTTTTGAGAACAAGCCAGAAAGTTTCCTTTGCTGTTTTCAGTGCGGTCGATATCTCGGCTGTTATGATTGTATCATACAATGTGCAAGCTGCCCAATGTGTAGAACTCCGTTTCGAGATGGAATGTTCCCTCCGAGAGGTTTCCATATTCCTGGAGTTAAAGACCTTTGATAAGATTGTCAATAATTGTAAATAATGAGAACAACGAAAATTCATAATTAATCAAGAATTTTATTACGCACTGTTTATATTTTTAAAGATCATAAAATGAATTTTCAGAATTTTTAGTTCCCTTAATTTTTTATAACTATTTTTGAGTAATACCCGGATGCTCCTTATTTCAAATTACTCCGTGTTTATAGGGATAAGACGGTTCTCATGCAACGAACTATTGGGAGTTTCTGGGACGCACTGAATTGTATTTACGTTTTACAGGATTTTTTAAGTTTGAGTTATTATGAGACTATACTTGCAAGTACATTTTATCAATTTTAACCTCATCAATTTTCATTTTGATGCGCCACATACTCCTTTCGAGCTACATGATACGTTGAAAAACTGTTTTGCTTTCACAGTATGTTTCAAATATCGATCCCAACTCACAATCGTACGATTTCTAACTTTGAAAATTGAAAAGAGCTTACCCTATGTTCACTCTTGTCACTTATTGAAAACAATTTCTTAACTTTTAGATTACACAGTCACCATCCTCCCACATACGAGAGTGCATCTATCAGAAAGTTTTCCCAAGGGAGGACAGAAACCATCCGTTCAGCTACACCTGCGGCCGCGCGGTATGCCCGTGAAATGGACCGAAACAATTTTAGTGTGAGTGCAAGGATTGCCTTAAATATTACCTTTCTCCATAGACGGGTTGCAATGTTTACATTTTTAGCTCATTTTCTTGCGCATGCTAGAAAAACGATGGGCAGAAAACGTTGGCCGCTAGGTGAAGAGGCAAGTGTTTTTCGCCATATTTTCTCGGCGGAGCATGTGAATCTTCTCAAATTTTGATATTTGGTCCATATAATGTAGTTACTTAACATATTTGAGTTTCAATTCACCAGCTTATCTCGTAAATAAACAATCAAACATTAGCTACGTCTCTTCACCTAAACCTGTGTATTTTCTGCCCATCGTTTCCAGGACATTTATGCTCAAAACTAAACAAATGACGTCACACGCAACCCGTCTATTCAGATCAAATAAGCAAACTTTTACGAGTTAAATGAAAATGTTAATTGTTTACCTTACTTTTTTCTTATCTCACCCGATATAGTCTGAATTTATTTTGCTGTATTTTTTATACAAATTTCTTTCCCCTTTAACCTCCATCTTTCACTTTTATAGAACGAGGAGAAACGAGGATTGTTTATGAAAGCAGTCGAAGCGCATGTCAAGTACACAATGGAGGTATTTTCTAGGATGTGCATTTATCGATTCTTGATTTACTCTCTCACTTGAGAGTCTACTAATAATTCGAGCACTTGTTCACTGGAAAACGCTTAAATTTGTGTTTCACGTCAACTGACCAGAGGTGGAGCTAGAACTGGTTATAAGTATGTGGAGAAGAGCGTAATGCTATAATCTATTGCTATATTTCAATAAGTAGTGGCGTTCCTTTACACACTTCTCCACAATGCTTTAAACCAGTTCTAGATGCACTTCTCCTGACTTGTAGTAGATTACAGTTCTAGATGCACTTCTCCTGACTTGTAGTAGATTACTTTAATGTTTGATTCATTATAACCATAGAACTTCTCTTTTTACATTCATGGGCGCTCTGTACACTGTTACGTTGTTTTATTGTTTTTTTCAGGCCACAAATTTTGAAGCCATTGACCGTCATCTTTTGGGATTGAAATTGACAGCCCTCGAAAGTGGTATGCCCTTACCGGAATTGTTCCGCGATAAGGCTTACGGTTATGCCATGCATTTCCGTCTTTCTACAAGTCAGGTACGCATCTCTTAATCATGAATTGTCGGGCAAGCATCCGTATTATGTATATAAAAAGAATGCATATATGATAATAATTTGCGGGGTGGACTGGTCTGTAGCAGCTCACAATAATATTTATGCGAATTGCGATAACGAGCAGGTTCTTCCTATTACATAATGTTTCCCTTTTATTGTAGGTCCCTGCAAAGAAAGAAGCGTGTCTATGTTTTGGTCCCGTCGTACCTGATGGTTATGGTGTATGTTATAATCCAATGGAATCGAAGATCCTTTATGCTATCTCCTCTTTCAACAGCCACCCGAAAACTCAATCTCGTGATCTGGGAGATTTTCTGGCCAAAGCTTTAGAAGATAACCATGTCCTTTTGGCATCACAGTCAAAATTGTAGGAAAATCCAATAGTTTTCCCTAAAAACCACATCATCGTCATCATCACGCACACGCTCCTTTATCGTTTGGTAATCTAGTGTCTGAAACTCACGGAAAAAAGAGGTGTTGGCCCGGAGTGTTTAGAAGAAAATAGACAATTAAAGTACAAATAAACAGCCTGTACTTGATAGAAACTGGTCGAAATTAACCATTAACTTACATTTAGTTTTTATAGAGTAACACACCCCATAGAGTATTGGTCAAATTTGCATTCAAACTCTAACATAATCAAAAAATAAAATGAAATAACAACAATTTTATTTAAAATTAGCAATAAGCAATAAGCTTTTCGGTATAAACCATCTTCAGTTGCAATAAATAATATCATACAAGTTCGTTAAAAAGAACATAATCCTTAACCCCATTTGCCCCGGGCTTTTTGGGTCTCAAATAACCCGGAGGGGGGGGGGGTGGATTCCACCACCCTCCCATAACTTTTGATAGGGTAATGATAGAGACATAAAATTTGGCACAAAGTATCTAAAGTAAAAATGTTTTTGCTTACGTCATCAGAATTCCGATGACGTCATCAAATAGGAAAATTTAAGTTAAAAAACCTGTATTTTTAGAATTCAAATAACTTTTAGTTGAAATAAGATAATTTACTTCTGTTTTGATATTCTAAAAGATAAAAGGTTACTCTTTAACATTCCGGTTTTTGAATAATATTGAAGATTTGGCACCTAAATGGCGCGCCAAAAAAGGGAAAATTTCAAAAAATGACATTACGTCATAAAAGATGAGGTCATCAAATTTTGATAAAATTATTCAAAAGATATTACAACTTACAACAAATTTTTATTTTTTTTGCCCACGTTTCAAGCAAATTTCTAAGTAGTTTTGACAAATTACCTATAATTTTTGAAGTACACACTGTATACCCCTGAAAATTTGTCAGAAGGTGTGTCTTATATGTTTTTAGGAAAAGTCACAAAGTTTTAGGATCGTACAAAATTTTTGCCGGAGGTTATCAAAAAATTTCTCCGAGGGTGGTGGAATCCACCCCCCCCCCCCCTCCGGGGCAAATAGGGTTAAAGGTGTCACAAAGGCTCTTGATTAATTATACCATCCATTTTGTAAGCTTTCACATTTTTACTTTATGTTATGTAGTTTTATACCAAACAGTTTTTTTTTTTAATTTTCTTCAAAGTATTTGAAAAGGAAAATTGGTGCTCAGGTTGAATCACCAAGGATATTTAATTTCGAGAGTTTTATCCAAGAAATTAATCCTGAATTTTTGGGAAACAAAGATGAATTTTGTGAACTTTATCCATATATCTCTCTGATAGATAGTTTAGCGAATTTTCAAATAAGTTATTTATCAAATAAATATTTTTGTAACATCTTTAAACTGTTGGTATAAATCGTATGGTAAAGCTGTACTTCTTTTGATCGTAAAATATGCTTCATTTTAAGGAATTTCTTGCATAATTATTTTTGCCACGCCTCCCCTCGAATCAATTTTAAAACTCCTCCAACCATAGAAATGTTTGAAATTTTCTCTTTAAAATCTATTATAATCTTCTAAATTTATTGATATTCATTTGATATTGGCAACCATACTATCAAACAATTGGAATTAAAAAAATAAAAAACCTCCTCAAATCTCCTCTATTTCCCCCTGAAAAATGTCCTCAAAAAAAGTCAACAGATCATCTCAACTCTCCTCAAATTTGACTAAAAAAAATTAGTGGCAGCTCTGTGTACCAAACCGCGAAATATCTTTACTTTATTTTCATGCAGAAATTTTTATGTGGAAGCAGCAGGCTCCTCCAGGCTTTCCTTTTTTCGAAATCAAATTTAGAAATATGCTTCCCGTAACTCCTTCAATAAACGCCAGGGGCGTTATTTAATTTTCAGACTTTTTAGAGGGCATTTTATTAGAGGGACAAAAAAAGAGGAGAAAAGCCCTGGGAACGAGGTTGGGATGAGCTTAAAGAAACGGAAAGAAACTTTACAAAATATCGGAACTTTTCTACCACAAAAAGGATTTATACTGGAAGTTTCGTACTTTCTTAAAAATAATTAAACGCTCCATTCAAGAGGTACGGGAGGGGTTTTTATTGGAGGATATACGGTATCGAATCGAGAATATATCGTGCAAAAAGCGAATAGTGATGGTTAGAAATTAAAGTCAATTCTGATACTTTAAGGGCATAAATGATTGACAAAAGACTGCATTATAAATGTTGGAGGATTGAGGCTTTATCGGAAAATTTGCGCCATAAATCTTTGCGATTTCGATCCCTGTCGTGTAGAAATACGCATGCGCCTTCAAAAGTCAAAAATCTGAATCTATTCAAAGAAATGGTAGATTTACTCTTCTATGAAAAAGGGAAGAGACGAATAAAAAAAAATAAGTTTCTTATCCGCAACGAAATGTTTGCGTTTATCCCAAATTTCTGTGAAAAAGCGAAACGGAGCCCTGGGATTGAGGTTGCATTTAGTCACAATTTTCTATGTAGCGACATTAATGTTTGCGATTAGGTATCATCCTGACATTTTGCAACATTTAATTTTGCGATTTTGAGCCTTATTCAGAATCATTTATATCGCAAACCTTTATGACGCAATCTTTTGTTCCCATTCATTTATGCCCTTTTAATTTGAAGGTATTTAGTATGGTTTCCTTGAACTTTTCTTTATTTTCATTAACCACTTGCTGTTCAAAGTCGTCCTACTTGCGAGTTGTTTTACGTGTATACAAAAGAATTTAACATTGAAACAAAACTACAAATTATTTCACCCGGGGCGAGATTTCATTCAGGTTTTCAACAAGACTTAAAAAGCCATGTGTATCCTAAAATGTACTCAATAAAAACAACGGGGGTGTACAAAATTATTTCATAATATTTATTTTATTCCTAATAAAGTCGAATTCCATAAACTACTAAATGGTAGAGAAATGCTTATACTAAATTATTGTTTACCATAAATAATAATCATAAAATGAATTATTTTAACTGGTCTTATCAAACAAATGATATAGGCTTAGCAACTGTCACTAAAGTTTGATAAAGGAGATTTCCCAAAAGTTTGTTTACTAATGGTTCCGATCAATTTTCTTAAAAGACACAAAGACTGCTTTTATAAAAGACTATATAACCGTACGTTAACGTGTATAAAAGTTTCAACCTATATTGTTACTTAGATTTATGCCAAAAGTAACACTATAGCTCAACTTTTGTATTGGTTGGATGATAAACTGTAATTTTTATATTTTTTATGCTTCTTATATTTAATGTATTCTACCGGCAGGTATAAAACGCATACTGTATGCTGCATATTGCATACTGCATACTAATTTCAATATCTGATTAACAGTACGTGCTAGGAACTTGAAATTTTGACCAATAATAGATCATGTTAATACAAGTCTAAATATAAATTTTCAGTTCGGCCACCTGTTTATTTGTTATTTTACAGACCAAAATACAAAATCTGCAATAACTTGTGATTTATTTATGTTATGAACTTGAAACTTAGACCAATGTTAGATAATGACAAAAAACATGTGACAAACGTGTATTTTGCAGACCAAAAATAGTTTTAATCAAATTTCGGTCTGTAAAATAAACTTTTTAACTTGATTTTTTTTGAGCTTGTGCGTCTTGCCAATATCTAACATTGATAAAAGTTTCCAGTTCATAACATAAATTAATCACAAGTTATTGCAAATTTTATGTTTTGGTCTGTAAAATAACAATCAAACAAGTGGCCGAACTGAAATTTTTTATTTAGACTTGTATTAGGGACCGTTGACAAAACATTTTCGTCCCTGTTACCGGCTTTTTGCCGCTAAGGGGGGGAGGGGTTTTGTCTGAGCTGTTAAAAAAAATAATTTCAGGACGAAAATGAATACAACCATATTTCATAGCCAAAATGTCTGTTGTTGTCCGTGCGCTAGGTACCATTTATATACATATACATTATATACATTTCGCTTAGCGGCGAAAAGCTCGTAAGGGGGACGAGTATATTTTGTCGATGGTCCCTTACATTATCTCTTATTGGTCAAAATTTCAAGTTCCTAGCACTTACTGTTAATGAGATATTGAAATTAGTATGCAGTATGCAGTATGCGTTTTATACCTGCCGTATATTACCATGCATGCTCATCAAAACAAAAGAAAATTCAAAAAATGTATAACAGATCCTAAGTATATTGTCAGTAATCCTTCCATTATTCCAACAATAATTCCTACAATTACATCAGATAGGAAGTGTCTTCCCAAAGCAACTCGAGAATAACTCAATAATATTGCCCAGAGTAATGTTAGTGATTCTCTTGCAGGCAGAAACTGTTTGATAGTTATGTAGACCATGAAGGCTCGAGTTGCATGACCGGACGGGAAAGAGAAACTGTCAATCTTTGATGCACTGAGAGGCAAATCACCTTGATTATACTCTGGCCTTGGTCTCCTGAAGGTTAATTTTAAAATCGCAATCACAATCAAGTCAAGTATCAGTCCTATCATTAGGACGGAGTATAATCTGAAATTTTCGTTGTCTGCATAATTTTTGTTATTATTATGATGAGAATACATTCCCCACATCGCATACAAAATCCAAGGAACTCCATGTCCGGACCATTCTAATGCTTTAAGAATGAAACGAAGAACAACGAAAGCATTATACCCAACATATCCACTGTATATGCTTATAGATTTTGAAAATTTATGATCTAAAGTCAAAAAGTTTCCTGTAAACAAATCCGCCATCTTTGATTTTGGAATAAGTTGTTTCAAACTATGAGCAAAAGGGAATCAAATCGGGAATCAAAATAATATTATTAAACCGGGGGTAAATGTTAAAAATAATTTTCGTTATCCTTCCGCTATATTATTTATTTTATTCTATAGTAATTTTCATTTTATCTTTAACAATTATTTTTCTTCTTTGAATTTTCAATATTGTAAAAAATATAGATAATATTAAAAGTTATCTTCTTTTCATAAAAATCTTTTCCCCCGTATTTTATAGAGCAGAACAATAACAAAACAATAAATGCACGAAGGAATTTCTGGCGGGAGTGAGTTTAAAAATGGCTGAAATCGAGAGAAACATGGATTCAGTTTCAACAACTCCTATCAGAAGTTCAAGTGAAGACAAAGAAAACATACTAATAGAATCAGGTATGAAAACTGTATCGAAATTAGATGCATTTTCTCCTTTTCTGAAGCATGGAAGTAAGGGATTCAAAATTTTATCGGACGATGAAATTGCTTCAAACCATCAGTCAAAAATGAAGAGCAACAGCAAAGGGAAAATTCCAAAAAGACGAAGCCTTGCTACACTCCAGCCTCCATCTGATGGCAAAGGAAAGCTTGTTGGAAATGGGAGAGAAAATTTATCTATCAAGGAAGCTTTTAAGAGGAAAAAAGATGCCAAGCATTCTTCGAATGCCACCAAAGTTGACGTGGTCGCAACTCAAATACCTGAAGAAGTCGAAGATACCACCATATCTGATGAAGAGTTAACAGAAGATCAACTTGTTAGTGAAGCACTTTCTTTGATGAAAAAGACCGAAAATATTGATGATAGCTATTGGAAAAAACTAGCAGAAGAAAGGAGAGAGGCATTAGAAGAAACACTTCAGGAGAACGAGAAATTATATGACGTTATTGACATACTTACAGAAGAAAAAGAACAATTGAAGCAATTACTCGGTGATGCTGGATGTTACAAGATCTTGTATAACAATCTTTTAGCAGCTCAAAAAGAATCAAATTCAGCATCTGATGATGCCAGTTAAATTCTTTATACAGCGTTTTTATTTTCTTGTGAATTTGTCTATTTTATTTATTTGGCCATTTTATTGCAAGATGAAGTCTTACATCTGAACTATTACATTAATGTTTAGAAAAATTTGTCTTTTACAACATATTTTTTCTAAAAGAAAGTCTTGGACATAGCAACCTTTTTTTCATTTTGTTTTTGTTTGTAAGAAACAGCTACGCATGAAGTACCAGGGCCGGCAGACAAATTTAAAAGTGAATGGGCTGAATTTTTTATTATTTAAGGCCAACCATGGTTGTTGTTAACAATATGTATTAAAAATTAAAACATCACAGCTCCCACCAGGTTTGATTATATGTATTGTTCTGGTACCGAGCTTTCATTCTAACATAATTTATACAGGCTAATTTACTTTTTGGTGCAACTTTTCTATCTCCGCCTAGTTTTTACACGATAGATTTGATTTTAACAACACAAGCTGTTTTATTATTTGACTTATTGTAAGGTTACGCTGTATATATATATTTTGTGTTAATAAGAAATTTTGGTTATACCTGAAATAAAAACTTTAGATGATTTATAAATGTAAGTATTCAACATTTTCTTTTTATATAAATTGTCAATTAAAGATAATATGTTCTTGATAATTTCAAGAGGCTCTGCTTTTTAAGTGTATTTTCCACTACCTACACATTAGGAGGGTTGCCAGGCCAAATAAGTTGCGTTCAGATTTTATGGACTGATTAGTGAGGGTCGTAGCAAAGTTCAGTATGAAAATCCTCAAATTTTTTTTTGATAACAATGAAACTTGGTAGGGATGCTATAAACATACTGGAAGAATTTAATTTTAAAATAATTTACAGACCAGAATATCCTATTTTCATAAAAAAATTTAACAGATTTCAAAAAAAATTTGCTAAAAGTTTTTATAACTCATCAATTTTTTTCAAATAGTAACGAAACTTTGTAGAAATATTTTAAAGACATATTGTTAAGTACACTAACCAAAAATTGAGATGTGATCGTAAGTACATCTGGATATTTTAAGGACCAAACTAAAAAATTCCTATTTTTTTACAATTTTTTAATATTTAGCAGAACTAAAAAATTTATGTCTTCAAACTCAAAAAAAAATTATATCAGTGGCCTTAAAGAGAAGGTGAAAAAATGTTATTGGTTATGTTTTGATGATTGGTTGCCGAGTTATAGTGATTTAAAGTCCTAAAAAGTGACGTTTTTTACCCTTTTGATGACGTCAACATACTGACTGAAAACTCATACACAGTAGCCTAAAAAAATACGAGATGTCTATACAGGTGTATCGGACGAATGTACTTTTTGAATGCCCCCTAGACAGGGTGGCCACTAGTCCTGGAATATGTTTTAGGTCTTGGATTTCAGTAGCCTAGTACCCAGACTACTTGAAAACTTTCGAGTTTTACTGTTTCTCGACTTGATTGACGAAAAAAT
>JAYRBV010028904.1:0-10178 GCA_036023255.1 Mitrocomella polydiademata
TTTGAATCCTGCCTTACCGTACTATTCTCCACTTCAATTTTACATTAACTTCGCAGGTCTTCACGTCCTGACTGTGTTTTTACCAGTGAAACTAAATATCAGTTACTGTTAACCACAAAAGCCACGCCCAAATAAAAAAGCCCCAATAAGATTATGCCCATTATTACATATAGGAAAAGAAGGATGGACGAACGATTTCTTCTCGCATCTATTTATTATTCAAAAGTCGCATTCAATGGACGTTTCCCAAGAAGTATTCCAAAAAAGTATCTAAAACATCCCTGATACAAATTGGTTATTAAGCATCCATCAAAGAAAGTGTGGTGATTTGCCACCTATTTTTACGATTTTGCCGCAGAAATTACAAATCTATACATTCTGCCATATTTACTTCGAAAGTTTAATATGAATCGATTTTACATTTATGGGCCTATATCGCAATAAAACATCGCAAATATCCACGATGTAGTATTTTACACCCTCAAAAGGCTAATTTAAAAGAGTGCTGTTCTATTTTTCAGTAATTCTACCAGCATGAGTCAGTATTTTTAACCAACTCCCAATTATGTTTTTTCCCATCTTGAAATAGAATTGAGGTGATACATAATATGAGTACAATCTCCTTTCATCCTGAATGCCTTTTTCCTATCTCTAGTTTTCCTATGTGCAATAATGATGTCACAACCTGAGCGCGCCTATTCATAATATTCACGTCACTCGAAATCGAAGACATTGCATTGTTTCTTGGGTGGCAAACTCGAAAAAAGAGTGGCATGAATAATAGCCTATGCTCGTTCGGCCCAAAAAGCTTCTGGAAAATGCAGTGGGCATGTGTCAAAATCAAAATGGCGGACATTCTATTGTTTGTTATCGAATAATTCTAACGTCAGTCGGCTTTGTATTGTTTTCCTAATTATGCGTTCCTCATCCTACGCGAGGAAGAAATTCAGGTCGGGACAACTAGACTGGATTTGTTGCCGAGGTCCTAACAGCAAGCTTTTTGGGCCGACAAGCATCGGCTACATGAATAACTGCTTTCTTCGAGTTTGCCACCTTAGAAACAATGCGATGTCTTCGATTTCGAGTGACGTGAATATCATGAATTCAAAGTATCAGGTCTTCAAAACAGGGTTTTTCAATTAAAAGCTCAAGAAGGGTTATAGAGAATGGAAATAAGTAGAAACGTTTTGGAAGTACCGCATTCTCCCGTATTGGGACAGTATACGGGCTCAAACGGGTAACATTTTTACCGTCCATATTTACATATGCGGTACCGTAAACTTTTGGGACTGCGAATACGGGTTACACAGGATATTTCCGTATTGGTGTATAGGGGAAAAATGTTATATGGAATTTCATTTCATTGCCAGTAAACGAGGCAGGTTACCCAAGAAAAGTGCGGCAACGTGGGTATAAAATGAAAACAATTAACAAAAACATGCTTTGAGTGTGGTCGCCCGAACAACGGTAAATAGATTTTTACCTGCCAAAACGAATCATGTAGGATACTTTGTTTAATGACTCATCCGTGACGCAAATCGTTTAAATCCATTTGGTGGAATACCAGTCAACTAGATTATTTCATTCGAAGTTAGAACGTTATAAGTTAAACAATCTCAAACAGAATAGTCTATCCGTAATCCTCCTCTGACGTAGAAGGAGTATGTCATCCAGAATTTCGCCCGCTACCTAAGATCAGTTGAAATATTGACGTTGTTCGACATTTCTGTTGACGGTATTTTGTCTTTAACA
Organism: Mitrocomella polydiademata; assembly: GCA_036023255.1. Taxonomy (NCBI): domain Eukaryota; kingdom Metazoa; phylum Cnidaria; class Hydrozoa; order Leptothecata; family Mitrocomidae; genus Mitrocomella; species Mitrocomella polydiademata. The sequence continues at coordinate 1,753 of JAYRBV010028904.1, forward strand.
AGTACGCTACTACTCTGTACCAGATTCCGTCGCACGGGAGTAGCGTCAGTTCTTTACCATGTGCGGTTTGGAAAGGATTGGTTCAGTCAAGGCTCAAAAAATTAAAGGCGAGTTTTGGGCTAAAACGTGAGTCAAAGTTTTTGTATTTAATAGTATTTATTTATTGAATATTTATATCGGATAGCAAGTAACTGAAATAAATATTCGTCCCAACCTGACCAAACGAAAAATGATACATTTTGATGCATTTTATAAGATTAGAATACCTCAATTTAATGACCACACATCGGAAAGGCGTGTTAATTATAGTTGCTGACCATAGGAGATCCCATTTTATTCAGAAGGGAGGAGTTTTGATCGATCGAAGTTTCACCATTTAGAAGACCACTCTCCAATTCAACCGACCGTGATGATTTGTTTCCATCCTTCTTAATGATAAAAGGGTTGATCAAACAAACGCATAAGAATTCACCATGGTAACATAATAAGCAAACTGTCCGTAAATTGGCGATTGACGAGAGCAAAGACTTCACTATAATACTCATTTTTTGTGTTTGTTTTTCGTGAAATTTTCTATAGATCATACGTATTAATAGGGATTATTATGACGTAAATATTACACTCAACTTTCCCTTCATGAAAGATACGTGTCCAGTATGTTACGCAAAAAACCCAGTGTTACCAGTGTTACTCCTTGAGAATAAAAAGACTAAATACAGCTTAGTGGCTGCTTACTTCATAGCGCGTCTAAAACGCGAAAGGACGATTTGAAATCTGTAGTGTTGTATTTTTTAAACTGATTTAGTGAACATTTAACATTTATTTTAGCGTTTGGGAGCGGGTAAAAAACTTAGTGGAGGAGTATGAATCTATTGTATATCGCGTGCCATATCAACAGAAAACACTCCTTCTCCAGTGTGACTTTTAAATAGGTGTTGCGTTCAACTTGAATAGCGTTCAATATTTATGTCCAATGCTTAAAAACTGGAATATTTAAATCGGGAATATAATCTGCCCAAAATTTTGCAAAGTGTAAAACAGTACAGTTTTCAGCGAAGGATAAAGCACTAAAAAATTCTCGTACAAAGTTTAAAAAAATCAAGGAAAATTTCAAATAAAAACATACCGTACACAAATTGTTCCAGTGCTTCGCCCCCTCGGTTTTCAGCTATAGACAGAAAACCCTAATTCAAGAAGTTAAAATAAAGATTATTATTATTTGAAAATATTTACCCAGGATAGCCTCTTCAGTTCTAGTGAACTGCTATCCTAGAGGGTCCTGCTTTTCTTGCGAAGCAGCTACCTCTTATGTAATAATTAGCAGTAATTAAACATTTTAACTACCGGAAGCCTCGCGGCGGGTTTGAACCTCGGACTTTTCGATCCAAAACTCAGCGCCTTAACCCTACTCTTACCGGGGGGGGGGGGCGATTCGACCACGTTTTTACTAAATTAGCTGTAATTCTGCTAAAAATTATGTTCAACTATTGAAACTTTGTGACTTTTATTATTTTTCTATTGGCTTTTCGATGGAAATTTTGAGTATTTTGGTTCAAAACCACACCCTAAAAAAGTGCCCTAAAACGAAAAAATCGATTCTTTTTTTGTTTTTTTGATTTTTTTTGTTGGTAACTGTTAGCAAATCATTTTTATGATATTTTTGATTACTTTGAGCCTTATTAGGAACTATATTGCACCAATTAAAGTTATTACACTATGTGTATCTCAATATATTCTTGATGCATAAATATTTGAAAAGGAACAAAATACTACGCCATAAAGTTTCCTACTCCATAAAGTTTCATGGTCATAACATTCCAGATTTTTGAGTTTTGAGTTATTTTTACAATTTTTACAATTTTTTGTCATGTTTGTAAAGACGTCATCAAAAATTAGAGCATGTAAACAAAACAAAAAATATAACCAAATGTTTACTACATGATAGGCTACTTGGTATGACGCGAATTCGCATGAATTAACTTCTTATTGTAGTTTTTTACAGACACTATGTATGATGTAGCTGGTAATCCGTTGTCGCATACACCTATACGTATCTATGCAAAAATCCTCTTCAGAATTAATTTACATAAACCGCAGTGGGAAGTTGTTTGGAATTCTCCACCGAGGTTTATTATTAAACTACCTATATTTGGTAATAAAATACGAATGTAATGAAATGTGCCTGAGGCTTGTAAAATGAGCTGATACAACACGTCATTATATACGAAGAGGTCTCATTCTCACGTGAAAAGTTTTTGTAACACGAGTTAAATGATGGTTTGGTGTCACCTCATAAGAAACTTTTTAAGAATATTGTTTGATTTACCTGACGTATGCTCAACGTCTTCTCAATGTCGAATTAAATTAAGTGAAGAAACTCAGTAAAATGTTTTTGTTATTTTTGGAGTTTTTTGCTTTTGATTTATTATTATAAATATTTCCGCCCTTATGATATTCTACTTATTGATCGTGAAGGTTAATTTTTTCCACTAAGCACAATTCCGTATTCGCCGTATGGACTACCCTTTTCCATTCCATTGTAAGTTCAATATAACGTCTTCATCTATTTACAAAAACAAACACAAAGAAAAAGTTCAGAGTGATCACTTCATAGTGTGCACTCCCCCCACTCTGCTGGGTGGGGGGGGGGGGGTAACGCCGTTTTGGAGCCCAAAACTTCAGGTGGGACTTAGAATAAAGTTTTAGGTGGGGGATATGAGTTAAGGTGGGATCTAAATATCTTAGGTTGGACTTATAGAATGTTCCCATTTAAAAAAACTGCTCTCGGATTTCAAAGGAAGACATTGTTTGTAACTATAAAATTTTATAATATTTTAAATTTGTTATATGTGTTAATTACGTTTGTAAAGTAAAAAAATAACTGATGTTTTGTGTTATATTGGTGGGAGTTCTGCAAATACTTTTAAGGTGGGACCTGCTCAATTAAGATCTAGGTGGGGGTTTCTACTCTAGGTGGGAGTTGATTTTTTAGGTGGGACCTGGAACCCCTCTGCACACTATGCATTTCAGATGGGTTGTTGCCGGTGAAATCTTGCGAGACAATATTGAAATGTCAGACAAAACCAACCTATGTAATTCTTAAAAAGAATATTATTAAATGAAAATTTCTTTAAATCAGCCATTTTAATACAGATCGGCATACGGCATTGCCAACATTAAAGCCGACCAATAGATTTGGAAAATCCGACCTAATTTAACGATATTTGTCGACCTAACTGTATTTGGATTAAAAGCTAAAAAATATATTGCATTTTGCACTATTTCAGCTTAACATTGTTATTCATACGAAATAGGTTTGCCAGTGAAGCAAGTTGTCTTTGAGGCTAAGAAAGCAAAAGTGGATATTGAAGAGACGTTTGCCTACCTAAGTGATGCTGATTCTGATGAGGAAGACAGTGACAATTATAACTGGTCACCATAAAGAAACCTTTACAAGACCAAACCGTATCAAAATCAACGATCAAGGTAATACCACTAAATATTTTGATTCGAGCAATAAGTTTAATTATTAAGAAACATTTGATCTAGTTTTCTTAATAAAACATCATGAAGCTTCTGGTAATTTTATTCATAAATAATACCACTAAGTTTGCAAAATATACACAATTTTTGAATTAATTACACACTAATAAACCGACAAATATCAATAGATTGTGTAGAGTCAAAAAAACCTGCTAACTAACTGAGCAAAATAATAGGAGAGCTAGAAATACTCTACTCAGGTAGAAAATGCTGAAAAATAGATTTTTAAGGTTTTGTTAATGTACCCCTTCCCATCGGGTGCATCTCAGGGTACCATGAGAATATTTCTGGACCACAAGTTTGGTCAATGAAAACAGAATCGGCAATAGCAAGCAATTTTCTCAGATGTTATGGAGTTTTTTACAAAATGTTCTGTCTGTAATTGGCTAATGATACCAATGAAATTTGACGTTCTTTAGAAAAGTTAAAAATAAAATCGTTTGTTTATTATTGATACAACCAATCCAATCAACATTATTAATCTTATAAAAACTCCAACTTGACTTGACAACTATTTTTAGTAACTGTTCCTATGAGTTAAAATGATTTTTTTTTGTCTAGTGAAACGTACTAGTAACAGAAAGATCAGTGAGCAGAAGAAGGTATTACTAGTTGAAAACATTTCTTAATTACATATTGATTGATTGGTAAGCTATGATATCTAAGACATTTAGAAATATCATATAAAGTATTTTAGAGTTTATAAAAATTATGTTACTTCTGATATTTTTCATAAAACTTTGTGTTCCCAAACAAACATAGTTATCATACCAGCTATCATTTTGTGGAGTACAGTAGTTCAAGTTTAGGTTGCATTTAGCGGCACTAAATTAAAAATAGTTATTGACGTACAAACTTTGAATTGATAGTTGTAGAAAATAATATGGTATTTGTTGAAAAAATTAGTCTTGGGTACGAACCTATGATACAAATTATCTGAATATTTAACAGTGGAACATCCAAAACAGCTGTTGTGACTAACATCCAACAAGTACCTATCAGAAAAAGAAAAGGTGACAAAACCAACTGAAGAATTGCAAACTCTAACCGCAAGCAGGTATCCAAAAAGAGGCACAAGAAAAAGTTACAAAGAACAAGAAGTACCTGATGAAGACCACTTCCTTTGTAAGTCAAGTTTTTTTTACTGAAATGAGAAGCAGGTAAGCTAGAAATCACTTTATACTAATCAATCTCTCTAAAAACTGATCTTGTCCTAAAAGCATCTTTTCTGAAGTTTAGCGGGCGAATGGGAATCACCTACTTTATTCGAATTAACTTTCGCGAGATAAACTTTCGCGTGTCGAAAACTCGGGAATTCTTTTGGAAAAACTTTCGCGAATCGAAAATCTGAAAAAAAATTCGCGAGATAAACTTTCGCGAATCGCGATTTTCAAATTTATTTATAAAGTGATTGTTTTAAACCTTTTTGAAATTGTAGTCACTCTTTAGATATCTTAGCTGTGAATGACTCATTTAATCTGTTGACTCAACCACTGACATACCTTATGGTGTTAACTGATTCCGTAGAGAGCTATAGGACACGAGGGAGTTTCTTCTCGGAGGAGGAGAAGACACAACAGCAAAGCTCCTTGGAATCTTGAGTTCTTCCTCCTTTCAGGCAGGAAGATCCTCGACAAATCCTGAGAATCAATCTTTATATACCATTATTTGAATTTTGTTTTATTAACAAATTTTTGACCGTCCGCCAAATTGAATTCCCGCCAAAATTAGTTTTTATCGTCATCCGCCAAATTAAATTCTGCTTTCCTTCAAAATTTCTTCCCGCCACATTTTTTTCCTTAAGGTATGTGGTTCAAGCTACTGTGGGGCACTAGTATACATAATCTATGATTTGTGATGATTTTTAAACAATTTTCTTTGGAATCTTTTCTACAATAAGAGGTTCTATCAATTTCTCTTGTTTCTTTCAGATTGTGAAAATTGTGAAGATTTCTATTTTGGTGATTGTCCAGTTCATGGTCCACTCTTCCCTCTAGCTGACAAAAATTGTTCGGAAGTTTCTGAGAATAAAAGCTTAGCCAGTTTACCTGATGGTTTACAAGTTAAAGAATCGATAATTTCTGGTGCTGGTTTAGGTGTGTTTGCTAAAAGAGTGTTTTCAGCGGGTACAAGATTTGGTCCTTACGAAGGGAAGAAAGTAAGATGTGATATTCCAAAAGAAGAGATGGACACTTCCTACATGTGGGAGGTAAGTGTCCGAGTTTTTAGCAAGAACTTTTTTGATTTCGCACAACATTCAGAGGTATTTTACTACCGTTAAACGGTATGGGATCTCAAATTTTCATCCTAAAAAACAATTTACATAACAATTTTTATCCTGAAAAGTCTTTGATTTGCAAAATTTATATTTGTAATCTCAAAAGAAGTCATTGCAGTGACACTTGAATATTTTTTAACCAATCGAAGCCAAAGTTTTGAAAAATTTAACAAATTGATTGGTTCTTTTTTGAAGCGACTTTTTTCGTGACAAACAGCAAAGAAAAAGTAGGATCGGATCCTACTCCTTTTTTCGTATCAAAAAAATCCTTTTTGTTTACATTTTGCTTTGAAAAAAGTGGCTTCGTACGATAAAAACGTAACAAAACAGAAGACATTTCATTGAAGAGTACAATTTCAAATGAAGCTATTGCATTGAAAAGTACTCCTCTTAACCAATCAGATCACTGAAATTTCCTCTTAACCAATCAGATCACTGTAATTTCATGATTATTACTAGTAATCGTCATTATTTTCTGCTTGTTACGACGAGTGATCAATCGTTACTTGCACGACAAGGCATGCGATTACTGGGTAATCGTCATCAGTAAAGGCCTTTTAAAACGCCTAAAACAAAGATATCCTTGAGTAATTTTTTTTTTAAGAACTTCACTACTACACAAACGCTTCAGCAACGACTATTCGCACAAATCATTTCTGCATCAAGCTAAAAATGAGTATTTGCACCACACTATGTATGGTCTGACAATTAATTCGCACTACATTGCCAGATGTTGCCGTTTCCAATTAATTATGTTTGCCAAAATTGAAATAAATGTGGTCCTATATTCTTAGATCATGAAAGAGGGTAAAATTGTCTATTACATCAATGGGAAGGACGAGAAATATGGAAATTGGTTAAGATTTATCAACTGTTCCAGAACAGAGGCTGAACAAAATTTAGTTGCATTTCAATACCACGGTCAAATCTACTACCGAGCATACAAAGAGATCAAATGCGGAGAGGAGTTATTGGTTTGGTATGGTGATGAGTATGCAAGAGATCTTGGTATTGTATCAGCTCCTGAAGAAGGGGATCAACAGGTCCCTAATGATATAGGTATGTTCCTACTGTACAGAGTGTCTGTAAAAAACTCATCCACCAAATATGGTACTGCAATAAGAAGTAATTCGTGTCAATTCGCGTCATACCAATATCGCATAGATTATAAAAAACAACGTTAGTCATTTGATAAAATATATAAAAGCGCAATGTTATTGGTTAACAAATAACAATCAAATCTAAATATGCTAATGTAACTGAGATTTAATTAACATGCTGTTGGTAATACCCTTGGTTATTTAAAAAAATACTTTTTAATTGTTAAATTAACAAATGTTCATTTCCCTTGATAACTTGAACGATATAAAACACAATTTAATGAAATAAAAAATAGTTTTACAAAAAGATAAAACACGATACACAATTTTTTCTTGCCAAGATGGGAATGTGTTGTATATAATAATTTATGCGATAACAACATTGTAATGTTTAACATGAATTAACTTCCTATTGTAGCACCATAATTGGTGTTTTTCCGAACCCCCTGTATATATATTTATGACATTTCAATTTGCATTTTGTTCCCTTATTTGATTCCTGTAAGGGGCCAAGATAATAGCGATTCGTAGAGGCATATATTTTGCCTGTGAATTTTGTATTTCTTAATAATAATACCTTACTCTCCAGTGCTTAATTGACGGGGGGACGCTTATTAATTTTCGTGTTTTTTTCCGACCCCGACGGAGCGTTTATTAATTCCAGACAATTGAAGTGCTTATTGTCTCAATTTACTTTTTTGTATGCACTTAAAGTAGATTTTCCTGTGTTTTCTGCAAAACAAGCAAGAAAAATCAACGATTATGCCTTAATATTCTTTATTATTTTCTAAACCCCTATTTTTTCAAATTTTTCACTATTTTTTGTTTCCTCTCAATTCCGACCCCGACGTTTAATATGATAGAAAATATTTTTTACATAAATTAGAAAACCGTAGTGAAAAGTACTCCTAACTATTTTTCTTTATTTTTCAAGGACCTATTTATACTTGCATTCACTGTTCGATGTCATACAGCGAAGAAAAATATTTAAATAAACACTTCAAGTATTGCAGAAAAATTGTCGCTAAGGAATGTAGATATTTACAGGAAGAATATCTTGTTGATAACGAACAAAATACTGATACTTGCAGACTTAAAGGAAACTTCGAATTTCATAATTCAAAACCAGCTTTTTTTTGAAAAAAAAAGAAAACTACCTGAGGGGCAACTTTTTAGTGACAAATGTACCGTCTGTGGAAAAGGATTTGTCCAATCTGGTGATTTGAAAAAACACCTTCATACGCATACTGGTGAGAAACCATACAAATGTAACGTTTGTGGAATAGGATTTGTCCAATCTGGTCATCTAAAAACACACCTTCGTACGCATACTGGTGAGAAACCATGCAAATGTAACGTTTGTGGAAAAGGATTTGATCAATCTAATAATTTGAAAACACACCTTCGTACACATACTAGTGAGAAACCCCCAGCCGGCACTAAAACGTTTAATAAACGTTTATTACACGCATTTTTATACGTGTTATAAGTGTGTTGTAAATGTC
>JAYRBV010028915.1:0-10178 GCA_036023255.1 Mitrocomella polydiademata
TTACGAGAAGTTCTTGCCTGCCGTATTACTTTATTAACTTTCGCGAGATTAAGTTTGCGAGTCGAAAAACTCGCGATTTCTTTGGACAAACTTTCGCGAATGGACGATTTGAAAAAAATTCGCGAGATAAACTTTGTCCATTTGTCAAAATTTCATATTCTACAATAAAAGATCGACCTTTTTTCAATGATCTGTATTTTTTCTTATAGAAATAGGTGTAAAGAAAATAGTGTCAAAAAAATGGATTTTTTTGAAAGAATTTTACTGGATAAACTTTCGCGAATTGGCAATTTAGAAAAATTTTAATGGATAAAAATTCGCGAGACAAACTTTCGCGAAAAAGGCCAAAATTCTTTATCTCTTTCATTTCATATAGCATGTTTTTCTGTGCGGACAGCCACCAAAGGTGTCATCAAAACACACCAAGACAACAGTACCCAAGAATATTTACCGGACACCAACTGCAGATGGGAGATCTCTCATCCACCCGGTGGTATCATCAAGCTCAAATTCACCGCCTTTGAGATTGAACAGAGTGTAAATTGTACCAAGGACTACGTTTTGGTGCTCAATGGAGGTACTGAGACCTCGACAGAGCTCGGTAGATTTTGTGGCAACAACGTGCCGAGTGCTATCAATTCGACCGGTCACGAGGTGCTAGTGATCTTTGTATCGGATGGTCAGAACAATGGGGCTGGTTTCAATCTCGAGTATGAAAGACATATCGACGGTAGGATATTTATTTTCGTACGAAGGCTAGTTTTGATTGAACCAGTACTAATGAGAATCTTCAATTATCGTACAGTGCATTATGGACCCTACCCATTAAAAAAGAGCCGCTTCTTATGTGGTTCGTTTTGTTGCCCCCGCTAAGTGGGATGGTTTTGTATGCGTGCCTACTGATCTGTCATTCCAATGGATAAATTCTACAGAGGAGTGTTTTCTATTGACGCGGCCCGCAATTAACTCTCCTCCGCACACGCTTTTTAATGATTTTTGTTGGCTGGGAAAGACCTACTGATGAATGTTCCTAGTTGTCGAAAACAATTTTGAGTTTGTCGGAATCAATTTCATGACTGTCGAAAATAGGGTTAATGTAGTCGAAAGCAATTTTATGATAGTCGAAAAAATAATTTATGGTTGTCTTTATATTGCCCGTGCGAGGTTTACAATATTTTATTTTACATTCAGGCTGTGGAGGAGTGGAACTCTTGGCGGACCCATCGGTGACATATGAAATCCAATCCCCAAAATATCCGGTCTTCCTGCCATCCAACACTGAGTGTGAATGGACTCTCCAAGTTCCTCCATCCTTCATAATCGAGTTTGCTTTCCACATCTTAAATCTATCTTCTGACGCCACGCCATGTTCAGAAATTTATTTAGAACTCACAAGCGGTGACTCGTCGAGTAGATATTGTGCGGCAGATTTACATGGGAACAACCAAGTCTTCAAGTCTACCACCAACGAAATGAAAGTTCGGTTAAGAACTGGACCGGCAACAAACATTTATCCTGGATTCTTGGCTAACTGGAAGATAGGTTAGTATAAGGCCATCTTGGTTTATGGAATCAAACTTTAAAATTAAATACTTGCAATTCCTTGGAAAACTTGTATATGTTTCATAACTTTTGAATTATAGACTAGCAATATTTATTTAAAAAATTTTCTTTCATGAAGAATTCAGTGTAAATAAAGGTTAACCAACACTATAAACCAAATAGGTTTTCACCGTCATGGAAAGGCAATAGCTGCAGACAAATTTTGAAATTTCACTTTCGAATTTTTAGGTTGTGGGGGCAATTTCTTATCGTCATTTGGATCGATCAAATCTCAGGCATATCCTGCTTCTTACCCAATTGACTCGGAGTGTTTGTATTCCATCAAAGTACCCGATTCCAGCAAACAGGCCATCCTACATTTCACAATGTTCGATTTGGAAGGATCAGATCAACAGTGTGGAGACTCGGTCAAAGTATGCTGTTGTTATTATTCTTTTTTCTTTTGATGGTTACCGAAAGATAACGTTACTAAATGAAGAAAGCCTTGCAAAAGAAATTTTTGTGGTTCAATCTAACCTAAAGTTGTACATTTTGTTGGAAAATATTTTTCTTTTTGAAAATCGAGCCAATAATCCTCGCTCTAACGAAATGTTGGAATTAATTTGAGGATTTATAAACTGCAATACTGTAACTGTGTACTTTAAGGGGATTAAATTTCGCGGTTCGGCCTATCCGCGAAATTCAAATATTTCGCGGAGATTTAATTTCGCGGATCGGTCTGTTCAAGCAATTTTTAAGAAAATTTAAAAGACAAAATCAAGAAAATTAAGGATAAAAACATATAAACAAAAGTGTTATTTTCTTGCTCTTTTAAAATGCGTTTTTCAATTTCGCGGATTCGACTGCTGTTTTCCATTTTTCGCGGAGACAAAATTTCGCGGATGGTTTCTTACTATATTTTTCGAAATATTAAACTTCGCGGAAATTTAATCCCCTTAAAGTATATAATCATTGACATTAAACCAACCTGCACATACACCCCGTAACATTCCAAGTAACATTCCAAGTAAAAATCCCGACCCGGCAAACACTCTCCATATTTGTGTGTTAAAATGCTGTTTGCGCTGTTTGTGTAATATGTAAGCTGGTCTTTTTTATAGGTATACGAAGATATTGAGCAAACACGTTTGTTGGGCACGTATTGCGGCTCAACAATACCCTTCTCGATAGTTTCTTCGACGAATATTTTATTGGTGAAATTCACATCTGATTCAAGTAACAGTCCCAACAAAGGATTTATCGCAGATTTCTCAACGTCACAGGAACAAGGTATATGCGCATGCGTGTGTGTAGAATGATAAGATTGAGGAGGCCGAAAAAGATGAAGGCCATTGGGCCAAACCTGGCTTTATAAAATATCTCTTCAATAGCCGACCCCACATTTGAATCACAATTTGGGTCTAACTTAACTGAAATTTAACCATTAGACCGAATATAGGATTTTGAGTACGCACAGGGTTTAGGAAATCTAAGAAAGAAAGAAAGTTTTCGTGCTAATTTACATACATCAAGGAAATCTGCAGAACTCTTCCATTGCTTTTCATTATATTTCACAACTTTCTCTCTTGCTCGGTTTGTACCTCCAGTTTCGGGCAATATTTCGCTGGAAAGGCCTCGCCCATCAATTATTATTCCATAAAAATGTATTCTGGAGTTGCTTCTTTGTTCAGAAAACTTACTAGAAACCGGAAAGGAAAATTAGATTTCGGAATTTATACGCGGTGAAAAAAGGAATCAGTACAATCATTTCTTTCCCCAACTCTGTAGGATGCGGAAGTGTTCTAAGAGAGACAGGATCACTTTCCTCCCCGTCCTATCCAAATGGTTACCCAATTGGACGTCGCTGTGTTTGGGAATTGTATTCTTCTCAAGACCTCGCCGTCGAGCTAGACATTGAAGAACTGGATATTGCCCAATCAGTCAACTGCACTGAGGTTAGTTTTAAAGATCTTTGTCCGATAATACAATTTGGTCACTTGTTCACGGTTGTGGCCGTGTTTCAAATCAGAGGCTCTACTGCTGCTACTCCAGGGAACGGGAGTTCCGAAAGTCATGTGTTAAAGCCACATGTGAATTTACTACCAAAACCAAAAGTTAACTTCGCAACGTAGGCTTTTAAGTACTGAAGAGGCTGTTTATTCTTGGTAAAAATTCGTTTAAAGATGATAATAATAATAATCCGTGTATGTTTTTTAACCTCAGGATTACTTAGAAATTCGAAGCGGCAGCACAGCAGATAGCCCTGTCCTTGGCCGTTACTGTGGACAACAGGCACCATCTTTAATATATTCTTCAGGAAACACAATGCGTGTGGAGCTTGTCTCTAATCGAGACAATCGAAGGGGCCGGGGATTCAAAGCAAAGTTCAAGTCAAGTCATCTAGGTTTGTCTCTCTTATTTTTGCGTCTCCCAATGAAATTTCTAATCATTGGTAAGGAAGGTTGGAACATTTCAAGTCGTTAGTCAGGACTGAAATGAACAAGGGTTGCGAAGCATTTCGCAGGTTGCTGGCCAAAATTTAAATCTCTATATTAGGTTTCTTGAGCGTGTCTAATGATAAGCGCGACAAATTTTCCGTTCCAATGAGGGGTCAAACCTCTTCGTAGTATTATTATTTCTCGAGATATAGATGATTAAAGTTCGCTAGATTCACGCGGAAAGATATTTTTTCAGTACCGTAATATTGGAAAAAAAGGATGAAGAAGCAAAATAACACCATGGTAGGAAGAATTTATACTACTGTAAGATACATTGCATTCTTCATGCTTCGCAATAAATTCTACACGTAACTAAATTGGGAAATTGAAATGACAAACAAAAGCCAAATCTCTAGGGAAATGGTACCAAAAATCATCTTTAATGGGCAGGAATATTAAATCCTTTTGGATCAAAAGGCTCTTTTTACATAATCGAAAACATAAAAACAATTTGAACTATTTGGAGAGTAAACTTAGTAGCTAAACTGACTTAGGAAGACAACTTTTATATAGCACCATGCATTTGACAGAAATGAAAAACTAAATAAATATTTTAGAATCTTAGGGAAGGGTGGAGGTGGATTCTGAAAAATGTAAATAAAGTCTTTTTAAAGATATTGAACGAATTACATTTTTATACATGTTAGGTTGCGGTGGTCGCGTAACAGGAAACAGCGGATACATAACAACAGCTGGCTACCCGAACACCAATTATCGTGAGAACACTAACTGCGAATGGGTCATCAGAGCGGCCGATCCAACACATTCCATTCAAGTAAACTTCTTGGATTTCGATGTGGAAGAAGGATCAGATGGAGATTGTAGATATGACTATTTGGACATCAGGTATTTTCCCATTTCTTGAAAATTGTAGATATGATTATTTGGAAATCAGGTATTTGGAAATCAGGTATTTTCCCATTTCTTGAAAATTTTCAGGTATTTCCCTGTTTTTATTTCATACATCAATCTCACTCAATTCCACAGTGATGAATTCTCCATTTAGCGCCTTCCTTTTGAACGTGATATTTCAATAAGCTACTTCCTCCAATAGGTACTCAAGGAGTCTATTCGGATGCAAAACTACGGCAAGAGCTTCATTTGGTAAAGACGGAAATCTAATGAAAAATAAAGACTTTCCGCATTAAAACGTTACCCCCAAAAACCTGAATTTTAAATAAGCTCCCTGGTTCTAAATTGAACATTTACGGTTATTTGTTGGGTCTTCTTTAAGTTATAGAAACTTTCAAAACCCTAATTCTTTTTTTCTTGACTGGAAATCTGTGACGTCATATTTGGGAACGCCTTATTTTTTTAACTTGGCATTTTATTTGTTATTTCAGAGATGGTTCAACATCAAGCGGCGCTTTACTCCAACGGCTGTGTGGATTTCAACCCAACCTACCTCTCATTTCATCATTGGACTCAAGTCTGTATCTGAATCTCCGATCGGATTTCTCGACAACAGGCAGAGGCTTTAATATCAGTTGGAATGCAAACGCACCTCGTAAGTACAGTCTTGTCAACGGGAAAAAAATCGGGGATATGTGCAAACGGACTTCGCAAGTTGTAATATCAATAAAAAACGGGGAATATATGGTTAATCGGGGAAATATGTTATTGGGGAAATTTGATTTGTACGATGAGCTTTTCCAATAGTAGTATAAAATTACCAGTAATTCACACTTGATTGAATCTATTGTTTAATTCACCGATATTTACATACCGGAAATTTCATCGATAAATTTCATCGATAAGAATAACGAAACATTCTATAATTTTCTAGAATGTGGTGGTACATTAGATGGGTCACAGGGTGAAATCAAAAGTCCAAACTATCCCAGCTCGTACGCCGCAAATGGACACACGGATTGTGTTTGGCTGGGCGAGTTACCAGAAGGGAGTCATGTCTCGCTTACCATTGAAGATTTCGATATTCCAAATTCGTTGAACTGCAGTGATGGTAAAGTTGTCATTCAAAATGGCCAACATATCGATTCGCCGATCGTCGCTACCTTGTGTGGAAATCTGACGGAAATGAAAGACAGAACGTTCACAATGAGCGGGTCTCACTTCAGAGTTCATCTTATCTCAGAGACTACCGTTTCTTCGGCAACTGCAGCTCCTCACAAGTTTAAGATCGCATACACGACAAAGCAATTGGGTATGTTGGTCATTTATTTGTTTTCATGGTCTGGTTTTACTTGGTTGATTTTATGTGTATAACAAAATTCGAGTCTAAAAATCCTTACGGTGTTTATGTTCATGTAAAGTTTATTTTAAAGCGAAAACTATTCTTTAGCTAATATTCAACTAAATTATTAAAAGGAAATTTTGCCACATGAGAAAAATTGAGAAATATTCTAAGTGACTGTTACTGTGTCAAGTTAAACTGGCAGTGGCTAATGCAGAAAAAATATTTTTGCAGCGCTAGCCGTAAAAATTTTAGTGGTGTTTGCCGCGGAAATTTTTTGGATTTTGAGTTCTCCAAAACGGGTTTTAAAGCTTACTATATAACACTACAAACAACTCTGGTAGAAAACATTTTATTCTATCAGAAACTGATGTAAAAAACGAAATAGCGAATGAGAGAAACATAAAACAATAATAAATTATTGAACGATGCTTACATCGAAAATGAACGGGGAAAAACACGGAGCGAAATTTTAATAAATTGGGCGCGCAAATTTTTGTGCGCCCAAAACCGCTTTGCGCTGTAAAAAAGGGCCTGTATTAGAGCCTGACTGTATTTGTTTTTCGGTAAAATCAGGAAATTGGGATTGCCGGGAAGTTTAGATAGACTTCAAGCATAAAGGAAAAGTCCTTTCGTATTTTCGTAACAAATTCATAGAAATAGAGTAAGCTCAACCTAGTCTAAGTTATTGTACACTGATCTTATTTTGATTGATTCAGGGTGTGGCGGTTTATTACTGAACGAGGAGGGCGTCATTACGTCGCCCGATTATCCTGCAAACTATGCCGGAGATTTATCGTGCGAATGGATCATACGTACGTCACCTGGCAACAAGATTCTCCTGCATGTCGAAGATCTAGATATAACAGACAGGTTAGTTCATGGCGTTTTCAGCCCCTCCTCGAAATACAGTTTATACATGGATTCCTAAAATCAACCTCGTTTTCATGTAATTGAGTCTTATAGGAATAACAAATTTGATCAATTCGTAATAAAATTCGAACAAAAAGAATGTTATAACTTTTTTGAAAAGGCTAGAGTCCCGCCATCGTTCATATTGGCTGAGTAGCCCTCGTTACTAAGGCCTAATAAGAAAACATGTCCTAGTATAGACGATATCTCTCTGTGTTCCTTCCATTAAAGCCTAGGAACTCGTCTCTGACCTCTCACTTATACTTATAGCTGTGATTACGATTATGTTGAAATCGTTGATGGTGTATCACACAAATCAGCATCTTTGGCCAAACTCTGTCACATCCACATCGACCAAAGTGTTTACGAATCAACGTCAAACGTCATGACAGTGCGCTTCATTTCCGATAGTTCAATTTCGGGGAAAGGCTTTAAATTGAGTTATAATACCGGTAAGTTTTTTTTTAGCAATTAATTTTGATAATGGAAGCTTCCATATATGAATAGATTTATGCCAGTCTCCAATTTGCGCAGGTTAAAATTGCGGGTCTCTTGCGGGAGAAGGATCGCAATATTCAACATTCTTTGTAGCCCTTACTATAGCATACTTCGAGCTTTTATCTAGTTATGCGCTTGTTAATTTTAGGATGTGGCGGTGTATTGAAGGGACGCCAAGGTTTCGCACAATCACCGGGCTACCCGGGTCCTTACCCGACCAATGCAGACTGTCGTTGGTATGTGCAAGTGCAACCACACTATAGCGTCCGTGTGACCAAGGCCATTATCGATTTACCGCCCCCGAACGCGTTAGGTTTGTGCAACAAGGATGCCGTGTTCATCCGAGATGTAAACGAGACTGGAACAATGGTAGCTCAACTGTGCGGACAACAGACAGTCGAGAATTTCAAGACGGAATTGAATCCGGTATTTTTGAGTTTCCAGTCTGACGGAGACAATGATGGAAATCAATATACCGGTACCAAGGCTTATTATGACACAGGTAACAAAACATTTCTTGTTACCTTAAAGTATTGAGTGTCACGATTTCGCGGGTATTTAATTTGTGGTTTTGACACCTGAAAAGTGTTCGTCGGTATTGATAAAACTATGGGTTTTAGTGTTTTTAATTTTTGGTATTTCACTTTTCTTTCGTTTATCTTTTTGGTCTCTTCTAACGATATTCAGGAATATCTGGGAATATTTTTAATCTAAATGTTCTTGGTTGTAAAGTCCCTTTGACTTTTAATAACGATACTTTTCAATAAAACATAAAAATCAAGCATTTAAAGCACCTCCGGACTGTCTAGAAAAAGGCGAATGGTTATATTTTTCGGCCTTACACAAAATTCATCTTTTACTCATAAAATCCTCTAATTCTAAACACTCTTCACTTCCACTCAAAATAATATATTTTGTATGAATATATTCTTTATCCATTATTATCTAGATGGCAGAACCCTGCTGCGCAATTTGATGTAAATTTTTATTTTTAATATTTTTTTTGTTTAGTTTGTGGTGAACATATTAAAAATTCCTTATCTGGTACAATTTCACTGAAACCCAACAACGGGTTATACGATAGCAACGAAGTTTGCGAATGGTTAATTGAATTTCCCGTTGGAAAACGCATTTCACTAACCACGACATTTTTCAATCTCGAAAGTGGATTTCCGGGGTGTGTATTCGACAAGCTTGAAATCCGAGATGGTATGAACGCCTCTGCGCCGTTCTTCGGAAAGTTCTGCGGTAATTACAGGCCTCCCCATATGCAGAGTTCGACGAATTTCCTCTACATCACATTCAAATCTGATCGATTCGATAACGGTCAGGGCTTTGTCATGGAATACTCCGAAGCACCTCTGAGTAAGTTTAATTTGTATTAAAAATATTTTTAGCGAATAAACCTTCCGACAAATCCCAGCTTTTTACACACTTTCGCCTTGTGCCACGGAAAGCGAGCACTAGGCCATGTTTACTTTAAAAATTCTTGCGGGATTCCTGCTGCGAAAGTTTCTTCATTTACAGCATTCGAATATTATTATTCTGTTATTTCTAAAACAAAATGTTGATCCCCTTATTTAGTGACATGTATGGTTTTCTTGAACTCCACGAATTCCAATAAAATTCTTTCATGATTTTTAAAATTCCTTAACCATGTGAATTCCAGCGATCTCAAGACCTCCCTGTGGTTTCTGATGTTATTTTCAATATCCTCAATCAGGAGGATACGTGTTATGTTTTACAGGAAAAGCCCATTCTAAATATTTTCAATTTTTACCATAATCTCTTTAAACAGGATGTGGTGGTAGCTTATCAACGGACTCATCCATGTTTCTAACAAGTCCCAACTATCCTGAGGAGTACGATTCCAATGAGGATTGCGGATGGGCCATCACTGCCCCCGAGGGGAAGAGCATTGAAGTATCCTTCAATGATTTCTCCATCACAGATGTTTCTGGATTGTGTGAAGATTATCTCGTTATGTACGACACGAACTTCCCAAGTGAAGCATATAGAATAACAAAGTATGTTGGGAATATTTATTTGGGCAAGAAGCATTTTTTTAATCAAGCTTTATGTGTCATTTAGACGTTTCGCACCATTTTTCTTGACGAAAAATTAAAAAAACTAGATAATGTGTTTTATGATAATTTGACTTGCTTTTACAGAGGGTGTGCCACTAACCTAACAAAACTGATATTCACTCTTCGTCCAGGGCATTTATTCAACTTTTATTTGAATTAATTTTTTCTCTTTAGTCAAATCTGTGGCAGTACAGCACCATCACCAATCATCACTTTATCCAACCAACTTTATATGCAGCTTCATTCGGAAGAGAAGGCTCCAAGTTTCATCACGGCAAGGAAATTCAACGCGACTATTAAAGTTGTCGATAAAGGTTGCAATTTTTTTCTTTTTGTGATTAGCTAGGAAACCTGTCGCTCTCTCCCCGCAATAGTTTTCGAAGTATGATTCAGTTCGCACCACAAGTGATCGAGTGGTTGAGTTGATTTGCTTTTTAAGCACTTCCA
>JAYRBV010028926.1:0-10178 GCA_036023255.1 Mitrocomella polydiademata
AGACTGGAAGAACGAGGCATTTGATGAAGTTTGCCTCGATTTTACAAACACATTTAAGAGACTTTTCTATAAAAGAAAGACTGATCATGAATTGAAACGCGAATTTATGATTTGCGTGCTGAGAAACTCTCTCTTATAAGCGCCTTATTTGTGTACCTACTAAACCTGATGATGGTGAATGTATCAACCTTATTTCCAGTGCCCTTTTTATCCTGCTCTTTTGACAACGAACAAAAAGGCCCTGAAAACAAGGTTGCGGTAAGAATATGTGAACCATAATCTTGCAGAAACTTTTGACTTGTGAACATTACACGGAAAATAGAGAGGGTTTAAACACATTTCTTAACACGATTGGCAGGTGACAAAAAGTTTGAGGCAAATATTCTTTCTCGACACTGTATTTTAAGAATCAAGTTTTATAACGAGCCGATGTTAACATTATTTTATCCGGTTGTAAGGAACCGGTTCTTGTTCCGTGCATGGTAGGTTAATATTTATTATTCGGTATTTTTATACTTTCTTTAAACTTCTGATCTTTCACTTTCATAATTTCATCAAAAAGTACTGGCTGTTGCGTTGCAAAGGTTATGTTGCCTACAATTTTCAGTAGAAAACACTGCTCCACTTTGATTCTTACATATAGTTCGCGTTTCAATTCATGATCAGTTGTTCTTTTATAGAAAAGTCTCTTAAATGTGTTTGTAAAATCGAGGCAAATTTCATTAACTATCTCGTTCTTCCAGTCTATTTTATGAGGTTTCTTGACAAGTATGAATATGAATTGAAACTTATAGACACCCTCCTTAAATGGTATTACGCCCGTAAGTATTTTCATTGAATCTGTTCGGGTGAAGAATCGGGAATCAGTGTATATAGATGACGATGTGTTGTTTAGAAAAAGAAATTCCGAATATGTGCATCTTGAAAACTTTAAAATTCAAAGCATGACAAGACAACAAAAATATAAAAATCAAATTTTCGATTTATTTACAAAATCATCATCAGGACAGTCGTTTCGTTGGATACTTTACAAGCGCAAATTACAACCTCCCGCGCGGTCTTTACCTCCCGCGCGGTCTTTATGTTTTATTATTGCCTACAAGCATTCTCTCCTTTCTTACAATAAGATATCGATTTCCCGCCATAATAACAATCAGAGAGCTTGTTATAATTAACCACAAAAGATAGGTAGTGCCATTAATATTACCTAATCAAATTCGAACTTCCCTATAGTGATGTTATTTAACGAGTTAAACGATATATAAATTAAGTAAAACAAATCAAGTAAATTGAATGCATTGAATCATAATTGCCAATATCGTTTATTTCAGCATTTTACTTGAAATTGGTACTCATTTTTTGATTGCTTTTACTTAATTTGGATTTTTTTTCGTTATTTAATTTCTCGAAATAGCAATTGAGAACAACAGTGGCATTATTGAAATAGATGACTATTTATATATACTGTCAATGTTTCCCAATGTATAGCTCACTACACATTATATCTATGGTTATGCATCGACCATACTGCATTGCTGCTGCCATGCACAGGAGACATTTAAGATTGGTTATAGCTGCTTGTCTGGAAAGTTATACCATATAGTTACAGATGGTAGTTTTATCGTTAATATGCAGGTTAACAAGGTTTTACAAAAACTTCTAATTATTCGGGGATATTATGTTTGGTAGAAAATATTTTTTACAAGACTTAAACGTTAAAATACGTTGGAGCTATTTTTATTAATTAATTCATTTCATTTCTCTATACCATGTAGGTGGAAGGGATGGATTTAATTATCTTAGACATTTCTACCGTATTTTGAGGTTAGGCAGGTTTTGGTGTACTGTAAAAATGTGCAAACATTTGATATAATTGTCTTCAAAGTCACCAAAACCAACTATGGTCAATCTGCCTGAAGAACAAAGTAGCAGACTATACTAATTAATTTTCACCCACACGAATAGATTTTATATATTGGCTTTTACTAAAAGACGTGTCTATGCAGATCGTTAATAACAAGTTGTTTAATTAGCCATTAAGTTTTGCTATCGATTATAAAATAAGAGAACGAAAAATTATGGGTCATTTTATTATTGACAACTGATATTGATCAGAATTTAGTTTAGAGACCCTCTTTTATAAGGATTAGTTCCGATATGTCTTCCTGTGGGCTTATTAAATTATATAAAATTATATATTAATGATTTTGTAATTATGATAATGATAGCTTTTAAGTTACCAGTTACGTAATGGAATTTAGTTGGAGATTTATTACCGGAGATGGTTTATGCGATTAAAGATCTTATTGGTTGGTTTGTTTAGTTGATATTCCCACATGGAGAATGTTTATGGAGCTGGTGGTGAAAACGCTAGGCTCTCGTAACCTGCTGGTTGGGAGTTCGAGTCAGTCACCGGTCACAGTGACAATGATATCCTCGCATTGCAAATCTATATAGGTTTTGTTTGTAAGTGTTTCACAACGTAGACAGGACCCTCGTTGATACTATTAGTACTGAAGAGGCTATATTCTGGGGTAAACATTCATAGTTACATATCTAGGTGAATAAAAACGCTCACTTTCTGCATAATTATAAATTTGATGGTTTCATTTATTCGGTTACAAATATGTGTATGTATAATCTCATGCTGTAAGGTACTGTAGTCGAAAAGCCAAAATTTCATTCGTTTTCGTTAAACTTCTTTATACCTTTATAATGGCAAAACTTTCACATCAGCTTGATCTATCAAAACCTTTGCATATATATTTTCATATTTTTGGCAATGTAGAAATTTTGACATTCAAAAGAGGAAATCAATTATGAAACTTTGTCACGAAAATAATAAAGTGCCTGTGATAGAAATGAGTTGTCATTATGCCCGGAAATTGGTTATGGAATCGAATGTTTCTATAATATTGTAAACAACAAACAATTACACACAAATATAAAATAGTACAATAGTTGTTAACTATGCTAGTTTTTATATATATTGACTTGTTTGCCATCAATAGAATATCAGTTGGAAGAATGGAGACTGGAGTAAAGACATATGGTTTAAAATCGAAGAGGATTTGCATTTTATAATCCACCTGGGACCTACCAGTTACCAATAACTTTATTTAAATGTTGTGTTATCTATTCTTATAGGTTTTTTTTAGTTTTTTTTTTTTTTCCCCTCAGAAAATTGTCTTCGATTCTGTTGTTTTTTTCCCTCAGCAATTGTCTTCGAAGAGAAATCTTTTTTCTAATAATGTTTCTAAAATTTTTTAATTTTCTACTTACGGTTACCACACGGTGGTCACGGACAGGCTACCTTTTTTTTCGGATACTGCATGAAAAAAATCAACGCCCTTTTTTTTTACATAAATTGCAAAGTTCTTTTTTTTTTCCCCCTCAGAAAATTGTCTTCGATTCTGTTGTTTTTTTCCCTCAGCAATTGTCTTCGAAGAGAAATCTTTTTTCTAATAATGTTTCTAATTTTTTTTAATTTTCTACTTACGGTTACCACACGGTGGTCTAGGACAGGCTACCTTTTTTTTCGGATACTGCACGAAAAAAATCAACGCCCTTTTTTTTACATAAATTGCAAAAGCACATGGACATTTCTTTCAAAAGACCGGTAACGATTTACCACAACAGTTCCGATTTATTTGATCGATTCACATATTGCAGCGTTGATAGAAAAAAAGCACAATTTAAATGTCGTTTTCAAGGAAATTAATTTATCTTAATTTTGTCTTTATCTTTGTGTTTTTTTTTTGTTTTTAATAAAGAATATTACGCCGGTAACGACAAAGATAAAGGAAGATATAAAATTAGTAATTTCGGCATTTTCATCACTACATGCGGGTAAAAAAAAAATTATGTTGAGAATATGTACCACCTTTATGCCATAAATAAAAAAAGTTGATTGAAGATAGACGGGAGAGATATTTTCTTTTCAGCGGTGAGGGATTTAAGTAAAAATTTATTGGAGGGGAAGTACAATCACATTTACCTTAGACACTCCGTCACCTTCACCTATGCTATGAGACAAAAGGCTGTAATTATATTTCTCTTCAAGGACACATTTCATTATGTTATGGCGTAATAAAACAAAATTCAGTTAACGCTCAAGACAAAAAAACAAAAACATTCTGTATGTTATGGCAAAATAAAATGTTTAGTGACGAACGAATCTAAAAGATTCGATTATAGCATTCAGGTATAAGCCATGCTGCGTCACTTACGGATTTCTACGTGAATACCATATTGCTCAATATCATCCAGATTATTTTCACGCAAATTTCGTTGTATTAGTTACAGATCCATAGTTTCTTTTGTCTGTTTTGTATTTTGGCAGGTAGTCGTATAATGATTTTGGATTGGCTGATAATTGTTTAGTAAATTGATCACTAATTAGCTCACATTGTAATTGCAAAAACAAAAACCAAGTGAAGCAATTTGTTCATGGAAATGGCGCTTAGCAGTATAGTATATAGAAGTTGCCGAGGCACGGATTATTCACTTGTGTTGAAGAATCGTTGCTTCAGTATGTGTTTATTATAAAGATTATGTTTCAGTTTCGAAATCTGGTGCATGTTGACTATACGCTCACTCAATCGTTTCAACAGCTGAGTGGTAGAGCAGTAGCCCACGGATGGTTTCGTCGTAGGTTTGAGTCCAACCATGTCCGTAGGTTTTCTACGGGCCTGACCCGTGTCAATAACCTCAACCAGCTGGCCATTTCAGTTTAAATATAACATAAATAATCAAACTTTCTCCACCTTGTCTTTTTTTTAGCTCCACTAATAAATACAAAAGTAAACAGAAATTTGATCATGGATATGGGAAGTATGGATTGGGAACGTTACCAAGAGCGAAGTTGCCGGTCGCCGAAGAAACAACAAGTGACCTGCTTTAATGCCAGAATCGACTTCTTAAACAATCTATCTGAAGGCATCGTGAAGAAGTTCCCCAAACAACGTAAGAACAGCAGTTCGCGGGAGTTGGAAATGCCTCTCCCTCCCGGGTGTTTTCCACAGAAGGTATCGCTAGCATTGAGCAAGTCGTCGGCCAGTTTGAGTGGATCTTCCAATACTGGTTGTAATAATAATACCATGTCTACAACGATGGAGAGCCTTGCTTCTCCACCGTCTGTAGCTGACAAAAAAGACTTGATGAATAGGGTGGATTCTTGGTACACTAGTCTTAATAAAAGCCCGCTCACCACCGATGAAGGGCGTACCCCCGAACTCCCGCCCAAAAAAAATAAAGCAGCATACCCAAAAATGGCTCGGAATCGACAGCTTGACGGAGTGAAAAGACAACTGAAAGGTGGCAGCTCACTGAAATTACAGAACGGTAGCTACCCAGTGAAATATAGCGCCCGCAAGAAGGAAGAAGAAGAAAAATTGAAAGAAGAAAACGAGAAGAACAAAAAAAATAAAAAGACCGTAGCTATGGAGAAGAACAACAACGAAATTGTTGACCTTGATGAAAGTATCATAAGTGATGATGGGTGTCTAAACACTGATACGCTATCTTCAGAACTTTATGATCCGCTATCGGACAAAATTGAAGATCCATTTTCCCGTAGTTCCTCGCGCATGAGCAAAAGTCCGTCTATCAGCTCCGAGCAAAACAGTGTATTTTCAATTGACAGTACTTATGGAACTTCAGAATTTTCCACCTACAGCTCTAAAGGAAACATCGGATCAACGCCCGAACAAGAACGTCTAGCGAACGTACTAGAACACATTGACGCTGAAGTGCTTCGGGAACAACTAAAACTTTGCCTGAGCGCCGGTAAGCCTCGTCTCACTAAATCTCTAAGCGCACTGCTTCCTAGGAACAAATTCAAAGGCAAGACCTCGCATTGTTTACGTTGCCATGGCGAATACGACAAACGTCACGGAACGAAGACGTGTGTCCTACGGCACCCGAACGAAGATGTCGTTTTGATATCGGAAGACGGCGAAAACGCTCTATTTCAATGCGAGCGTTGCGCGTGCGTATTCAAACTGGATGGAAGCTTAGAGTACAACGAAGATAAAACTGACGTTATGAATAGTGGAGCGTGTTTTATAGGACAACACACGAACACTTTGGATCATGTGGAGTACGCACCACGTGGTTTTGCCCAAACTTGCTCGGAAACCGGGTGTGCAATATTTTACGTTTAATAACTGATTTTTTGATATTGTTATATATATATATATATGTAAATATTTAGTAATTCTGCAATGATTAAGATTAAATGATTGTATTTCCAATTTTATTTTTCTTTCCCGAACGTTCCGAAAAATACCGATTGATACCCCCTCCCCAATTAAAATCTGGAAACCCCAGACATATTACCTTGCCTTGGATCCAGTGTTGAACTTTACAAATTCTTATCCATACTTTTTAAGTATACTGTAGTCTAGTTAAGCCGTACTTGCTCATGATATGCCCATACAAGGGAACTGTTTCGCAGTAGAATTATAATCCTAATAAGCAAGGACATTATAATAAGCTAAGCAAACTCCAAGATTTAGAATTGTTTCACTGTATCGGATTAAGGACGAAACATACTTCGGCTATTTTGCATGCCATGGTGTTACCCCGATGGAGGAAAATACAATCAAATCAATTTCTCCGATTCATTCATTATACATTTACGTGATTATCCCGAAAGACAGATTTCCTAATCGCCTCGGAAATACCTTGTTTAAGTGTGATTAGTTAGACGGTTTACAAAACAATTCAAAGTGGATTATCATATTTTTTAAACTTCTTCTCTGTATCAATTTAAAAATCATGTTTATGCCTGAACTAAATTTAGACTTGATTTACCTTAACTGCTTTTAACTAATCATCAATTAAGAATGTCATGTTTGACTAAGCTAAATTTAGACCCTAAGTGGATGAAGATATGAATATCAAGCAGTGAAATAATTTATAGATGTAGGGCAGTTAGCAAGGCAAAAATTTAGTTCGAGAAATCCCGCAAAACTTAACAGTCCTTCTTTACTGTTTGCAGTTTGTTTCAGTCGAAGGATTGGTTCATCCAGTCAGCCTTTTCAAACAAAACAATTTTTTGAAGGCGGTGAATATTTTGGTCTGACGAAAATTGTGTCCAAAAAGTTACACGGGCTGTCATTTTAGAGAAAAGCTATTTTTTACATCCCAGTCATGTAATTGTTTTCGAGCATAATTAATCTTGCATTTTATCAGTAATGAGTGTTAGCTAAGCGAGAGTAGAAATTAAAAGGATCTTAAAATTTGCAACCTGTTGCACTGAAAACTATAGAATAGAGCTGTAAAGTGTTCCGTGCTTTACTCAAATTATCCTCCCTGTGAATTCCTGAATGAAAGCGTATGTTAAGATGGACTAAATCTTTCGCTGCACTCACAGTCACAAGGATCCATACCCAATTCGTATGAGGTATCAGAGAGGTTCTTTTTCATCTAGGTATCGTTGTTAACCAACCTCGTTCCTTGGGCTTTTCTTCGCTTTTTTTTCTTGACTGCGCGAGAGAAGTTAAAAGAAGGGAAGCGAAGAAAAGCTCTGGGGACGCGGTTGGTTGTTAACCAGATTGAGATGCACCGCCTTTTATCAAAGTTGAGTGTTTATTTCAATATGATTTGTCAGTTGGTTTCTCCACCATTCGTTTTCAAGATGGTTTTATTATCTTCGTTTTTCCAAAGCTCTCATCCGAGTTTGGTTCGATGCATTACAATATAAAATATATAATGTTTTTCTACAAGCACAGGATGTTTTATGACGTCTAAATTCGTACGACAAGGGTATGACGGTTTTCTTATTTGAAGCCAGACACGAAACATCCATAGTATTATTGTATCTGATGATAGGGACGACTTCAACCTCAACTTGTTCTCTATCCAACCTCGTACCCAGGATCCTTTGCGGCTTTTCTGATAGTTGGATGTCGCGGCGGCCAAACGAGTTGAAAATTCTCATTTTTTTGAGGATTTTTTTCTACCAAAATTTTTTATCGAAAAGTTTTTCACGTCTTTTGACCTCGAGTAGAAAGTAATAAGTTTCAATAAATATTTATTGTTCTGTAGGTGAAACTTAAAAAAATCCAAATATCAGAAAAGCCGCAAAGGACCCTGGGTACGAGGTTGGTTCTCTATTAGCTCATAACCCAAGGCTGGGAACGAGGTTGACTACTTTGGTATCTTCTGTTTGTTGCGGAACCAATTACGTGTTCAGCAGCTAGAGTAGGATTACCCTGTACCAGAATCTTCCGTTGCACGGGAGTAAGGGCAGTTTTTGGTTCAGTCTAAAGTCTGGTATAAATCTGCATATCTTCATACCCTACTCCGGCGGCGTTAGCGTATCCTGCCGTTACTGTTTCTCCGTTCATATCGTGGATGATATTCATTTACTCAGTTCAAATAACATATGCGCGATATAAAGGAGTGCAAGCTTGTGCCACATAACAAAACGACTAGTAAATTAGAGTTACCCTTCCCGCCTAGTCTGAAAAGCATACATCATCATCAAGGTCACTACTATACTTCCATGCCGCGCGAACCCTATTCATTCATCTTTTTATTTTTTCACTTTTGCCGGCATACGAAAGTTCCGCATTTCCCAAAATGCTCTCGTCATCTGCATTACAACGGCTACCATTATGCGAATGCTCCGAATGAAAGCGTTATTGAACGAACCGTCTACAAAGAAGGTAAAATCGAGTTTGAGGTTCCAGGGAATTCTTGAATATTTTGAATGTTAACACACAAGTTTCTATGTTGTTTCTATGTTAAAGCTAAGAAGTTGTGTTTGTGTATCTGTATTCTTTTCTTCTGCATTGCTTTTCTCATGAAACTTTAATGTTCATTTTTCTGGAACCCTTCATTTCGTTTCATTCGTTCATTTCAATCCTTTGTATATTAAACTTTATTCTCTCATATTGCCATAAACACTTTAGAAGAAAAAAGAAGGGTTGCATTTGGCTCTTGGAAATCTAAAAGCCAATTGAAACAATTCACTTGTTAAATTTTACAGCGAGTTGAGCCATGCTTCTGCTATGCATTCACATGATTCCAAAATTATATCCAACAGAGATGTGTTGTATGTTTTGTTGATTTAAATATGTACTTTTAAAACCATGCTATTTTCTTTGTCTTTAGTTTGAGGAAAGTTATCTTATATATATATATTCCAGGCTATACTGGACTTATAGGTCATAGAAATATACTTCTGTTTGCGTGTCCTTTAAACCTCAACAAAAAGCATGCGGGCGGGTGGTCGGTAAAAATTCCGGGTTTTTCCAAAATTTTAAAATGATGTAATCAATTAGCAAACACAATATATTTTTGCACCATGCCTATAGCTCCACGTGGCGTCCAGTAGAATTTGCTAATGCGCGGAACGCATGCGCAATTGAAACGGCGTATTTTCAACTTGTAAACAACAATGCGAAAAGACGACAAACTTTCCTGAAAGATATCTTCTTTCTTTTTTAAAAAATTCCCGGTTTTTCCCGCATTACCGAACCAAGTTTTCTACATTTGAAGTGATGCAGGCGGAGGACGCAAACAGGTAATATTTTCGATGACTGCCTTATACACACATAAAAACCTAAAAACCTAAATCTGAATTAGTTTACCGTTGCATAGAGGACTTTGCGGTTGCGCAACACGTCTTGGGAAACCGGAATGAAATGTATACAAACTCAACTGTAAACAAGAAGGGTGAGGCGAGACAAAGCCTTGTTTTTGCCTGGTTTTGCCAATCTTGTTTATAGTGAAGTTTGTTTACATTTATTCCGGTTTCCCAAGATGCTTTGGGTAATCGCGAAGTCCTCTTTCTATTGAAAGGCCGGATTGATTTTTTCCATTCCATGCCAGTAAATGGTAATATACTTGTTGCACATGATGTCACTTGTTGGAGTGATAGCTGGCAGAGCAGAGAATGATGGGAAAAATGCGTGTTTAGACAAGAGATGTATTATTCTGCTTTGATTTTTTGTTTATGAGAAAAGTTCAACTTGGCAAGTTGGTACTTTAGATGTTTTAATTTAATTATGAACCAAATTTCAAATAGATAAATTTCATATCGCGCTGCAATCTTGAATTTTAGCCTTGAAAAGGGTCAAGCCATATCGTTACTAGATGGGATACCCGTCTCTTTCTTTTAACTTCTCGGAATCTTGAAGAAAAAGAGAGACGGGCATGATCAAGGA
>JAYRBV010028937.1:0-10177 GCA_036023255.1 Mitrocomella polydiademata
AAAAAAACTTTTTTAGGGTGTGGTTTTGGACCAAAATATTCAAAATTTCGAAATTCTTTTCTTTCATCGAAAAGTTAATAGAAAAATAATAAAAGTCACAAAGTTTTAATAGTTTAATATAATTTTTGACAGAATTACAGTTAATTTAGTAAAAACATGGTCGAAATGTTTCCTACTTGATGCGTGTCTATTTTTACATTTCATTGCGAAATGCCACTTTGGTGCCAATCCTACTTTTAAAAAAACATCCTTCCTGGATCAACTCTTTTTTCTTTTTTTCTTTTGAAATTTGAAACTAGAAGAAAATTCTTCAAAGTCAAACTTTAAATCCCAAACATAAAGGATATTTATTTTAGTACACATTGGTGTCAAAAATCAATGTTTTTCGAATGTTTAGCTTGTTTTGAATCAGCAGGGACTTCGCTTTGTATCGTTTTCAACAGAGTTTTCCGATGATATACACATTCGAACACCACTTTTAAAAGATATTTCTTTGAAGATAAATTTAAAAAATCTAGTCCATATTAACATACCTAAATTTGTTTCCTTCTTATTGAATTTATGTTTTTGTTCTGATCTTTAATAATAAAACTTTAAATCCCGGTAAGATAGCATATAGGATATTAGCTTCAATTCCAACTGCAAAGTAAATTTACTATATGACTCACAAGGGCCGAAGAAGTATAATATATATGGTTGATTGCCAATATTATCAAGAATAATTATACACAGGAAAATTAAATTCACAGTACTTCTTCTAGTTTTATATTCCAGGCCTTGGAGACTTGCAACACTGTCATTTGTCTTTGGGGGCATTCAAAAAGTACGTTTGTCTGAAATGGGGAGTGGGACAGGGAGTCGGAGTCAAAGCAAGCACCCATTATATTATGTGACGTCATTTCTATTGTTTAAAGCGAACAAGGAAGAGGGGGGGGGGGGGGGGTCAAAAATCGGTGTCTTCGGTGCGAACGTGCGAACGTAACGTAAAAGTAAAGAGAAATCAATATTTGAAATTTTCTATTTATAGATGCTCCAGGCCTTGGCGACCCACAGTATATTGAAACCTTACAAGAGAAGACACAATGCGCATTGGAAGACTACACAAAAACGCAATACCCAAACCAACCAACTCGTTTTGGCAAACTACTACTCCGGCTTCCATCCATCAGAACGATAAGTCCGGAAGTTATCGAACAATTATTTTTTGTACGGCTGGTGGGCAAAACACCTATCGAAACACTCATCCGGGATATGCTGATGTCCGGTAATTCTTACAATTGGCCGACTTTGAACTATCCGGTAGGTGGTAACCGGACGTGACTAGAGCGTGAAGCATAGAGATTAAGCTGGTTGACGTAGAGCACTGATGACTGGACGAAAATGAGACCTTTAGAAGACCTTAGAAGTTCACAAAAGCAATAGTTCCACAGGCAATGAAAAACTGGTAAATGAATTGGTGCAAAGATCAATAATGTCCATTCTTCACAAGCCGAAAAATGCATTTGCAATCATAAATGAAGAACAGGATTGTTGTTCTTAATTGAAAATTATAATAGTAGACAGTTTCAGTAGACAAACATTTGAAAGTATGTAATTGATTTGAAGACAATGTTACACATTAGTAGATCTCTGCTATTTGAACACAATTTAAACTGACGCAATTTTTGTTGTAGAGATTTCTACGGAAAGTGCAATTTTATTTTTACATAAACAATGAGTCTAACAATTGTCTTTTTCAGAGAAACGGATTACATGTAGATATATATTCTTCCAAAGTAACACTTTATTATTCGGGGTAATGCGCATAAGAAAATAACAAGATTTTTCTATAAAACGTAAAAGTTAATATTATTTGTTGACAGTTCCCAGATGTATTTTTTTACAATTGGCTTGCATAGAAATACGAATTTGAACTAGTATAAAAAAGAGGCACACAAATTTTCTGATATACTATCGTCAAGATTTTTTCTGTCTATTCCACTCCCCCGTACATCATTCGCCTGGGTGACAAGTACGATGTATAGTACACGTTCAAATTGACGTCTTTAAAATGTAAATTATTAAAAGATAGATTTTTATTTGCACAGATATAGTTGTTTTTTTATAAAAGATATGAAAAGTATTTGAGATTTATTAAAATTAGGTACCATTTTTTTTAAATATTTTTTGCCCCAACTTTGCAAGTTCGCAATAAATTTACATCAATAATTTTTTTTGCGCTGTTTTGAAAGAAGGGCTTGTTAAAGTTTAATTATAATCTTACTCCTGTTTATTTGTTATTGTATATTTAAATCAAATCGTTTATTCCTTTTTGTTGTTTTGTTATTAATTTTTTTTAGTTTAGCGAAAAGCATACGCACAGAGTCAAATAAATTTATTCTATAAAAATATGGTATATGCTAATATTTGTAGGGTCCAGACCTTATGTTAAAGTTTTTAATTTTGGTATTTTGTTTATTACTATTTTTTAAAATTATTTTTTCTTTTTTTCATAAGAAATAATTACAGAAAAACAATGTATTTTTATTTCTACAATCACACCCGTCAATTATGGCGGTTTTTGAATATTTTAAGAATATTTTAAAAACCACAAGTAATCAAAAGTTGGTTTTATTGGGTTTAGCTAGTTGTGGATATTTATATCAGAGATTTATCATGAGCCTTGAGACTCTTTTGGCTTTTGATCAAGATGATCAATCTTGATGATTTCATTAGCCTAGCACCCAGGCTCTTTGAAATAAATCGAGTTTTGCTATTTATCGTCTTGATTGGCGAAGAAATGACCGCCAAACTTAGATTTAAGCAACCAAATTATGCGTATTTTGCTATTTGTGCCAATAATTTATGTGCGTTGTGTTATGCTTAACGTGGTTTTCCACTTATAGACAGAATAAACAAAAGTAATATGTCCTGTTTATCCCGGCTCTATCCTCAGACAAAGTTGAATTCAGTTTAGATTTCCCAGGAAAAGGACAGGACAGATCATAGCCAATCGAAATGGAACGGCTTCTTTATTGTTTAAGCGAGCCAATCAGATTTCAGTATAATTTTTTTTGCCGTATGTGCTTTGCCGCTGATGTCCAAACAGCAAAACAAGTGGAATTCCAGCTTAACAGTATCTGGTTAATTGAAAATCATGTTGGCAATAACTATCCAAAGATTTTCAAACAGATGGTCAGACTCTATGACGGGATGCGGTCGTTAAATGATAGTCTGTACCTGACCCAAAAAGGTTTCTTTTCTAAAGGCGGATTCCACCTTATACACCCGCTCCGAGTGCTTTTAGCGAAGCGTTGTAATCGACCAAAACATTACAGGACAGTACTAGGCGCTTGTTTGTTCCATGAAAAATAGGCATTTCGAATGCAACGTTCAAGTCAAAAAAAGTCTTAAAGCTAATACGAGTTCTGATCAAATGGATTCTTGTTTTCTAAATATATTAGCTTCTTCTTACAAGGACTAGATATGAAATATATGTTACGTTGATGCAAAAAACTAAATATGTAAAAATAAATCAAACAACCGACCAATTGGAATTAAAACGAAAGAATTTAGAAATAGAAAAGTGAATTATAATACCTAGAATTTATATAGCATTCCGACCAAAGATATATAGAAGAACAAGCTTTTGATTGACTTTCATTTCTGAGACACCCTTAAAATTTTTGACTAAGATCTAAAGAATCACTCTCCTCTTTCGCATGGTGAATGTGAACTAAATTGTTTTCATAAAAAAATAACTGACAAAAATTGTAGTTGCATGGGCTATTATATTTCTATACTCGTTGACATAAGCTATATATAAGAGCACAGCTATTTTGAGAATTTGTGGTGGCTGCCATATGGAAGAGAAAATTAAACACAATTTTAAATTTTAAGAAAATGTTTACATCTTTATTTTCTTAATCGAAATATTAAGCTTCTTGTTACACTCTTTATTATCAAAATCTAACAAAATAAACAATCTTTTTGAAACGAATCAAATTTTTAATTTTCACACACTATTATATGTTTTTCTATTTTATTCATATTCTAGTGATATTTAAAAGTCTCGCAAAGTCAGCTTTCAGCATTTTGTACTATTTGGTGGTAATTTCGCATATTTTATTCTATCATTTGTCCCATTGTCTTCTTTATTGTCTAATATTGTTGCATCCGTCATAATAGCTTTCTCCTCGTTATTGCAAACGCTATTAGCATCGCTACTATCATGACTGTCACTTTCATTGGCATCGATTGACTTGACAGCTTTGTACCCAACAGTTGCCTCGCGGACACTATCCACACTAATGTCAATATTGTCATCAATCCCGAACGGCGTTGACGATGCCATCAACTTCGTTTCCATGGCTCGCATCAAATGCTTCCCCGATGAAATATTCCGTTTAAGATGGCGACCGCGGTACTTTCGAAGGGACGGGTTTTGTAACAGTATGACGCACAGATGCCAACGGTTTCGGGCTCTTATTTTTTTATTCTTTTCAAAGTTAGTCATTGCAACCTCACATGAATCTCTATTGTTCCCGCCGTCTTCCAGTTCAATGTCCATACCAAGCATGGAATCGACCTTGTGGCTTCCTAAAGAAACAGAAAAAAAGAAAACTTGATCAACCATTTATAGTCACAAAGTAAACCAAATTTGTTTTGCTGTTCCTGCGGTGACTATTGTCCTGGTTGTCCCGGCTCTGTCCCGATGCAAAGTTGAATTGAGTTGAATATAAGGATCATAACCAATCAAATGACAAGAACGGCTTTTTTATTGTTTAAGCGCACCAATCAAATGACAAGAACGGCTTTTTTATTGTTTAAGCGAACCAATTAGATTTCAGTACAACAATTTTCCGGCTTGTCCTTTCCTGTCCTGTTGATGCCCAAACCGTCAAACAAGTGGAAATCCACCTCTGCGCCAATCCGACTTTATCAAAAGGTCAACAAAGTAAAAGTGGAAATCTAACAAAGATTTCTAGTGATTAGTGGCTTAATAGGACTGTAGATAGAATCTATTAATTCATTGTGGTATTTATTTAGTTGGGTAAAATCTAAAAGGAACTAGGCAAAATATATGTAAGGAAGGTAATGCTTTCCTATTGAATGCTGTAATTCTTTATCAATCTTAATAAAAGCACTATTCTGTCTGTCCGAACATGTGCATTTCAAAATGGTAGCCGAGTTGTGGGCTTGAAATAATTTCAAAATCTTTCAAAAAAAGTGATTTTTTTTTATTCCTCCAATTCATGTAAAAAAAAATATTTTTTTGTCAAAATATTTTCCCTCCAATTTTTTTTTGTTGTTGCGTCCTAAGGACGGGTGCAAGCAGTCTCTTTCTTTAGCGTCCTTGCGACGCTGGTTTACCAGCTAGTCTATATAATAAAAACCGTATTCTGTCTGTATGTTTGTACGCATTTAGGAATGTTTGGAATGTTTGTAGAGAACTTTTGTGTGAAATAATATATATATTTTAAAACTCTCCAGGGAATTGTAAACTAAAACATATATGTCACAAGGGAATCAATTAATTTCTTCATAGTTAATCTACACTTTTTTTTAGAAGATCATTAAAAACGAGTTGATATTGATATGGATGAAAAAAACGTCAATGTTATTATATTGTAATGTAAATAGGCAAGCCCGTAGAAAACAATTACTTTTCAAGATAAAAGCCCGAAGGGCGCTTGTAACTTTCACTGCGTAAGCAGTCTCTTCAGCGTCCTTGCGACGCTGGTTTACCAGCTAGCAACTAAAATAAGGTGTAGCAGCTAACGGAATATATCATTCTTAGAGTATTGGAGATACATTTCATAGAGTAACAATCAATAATGGTAAAACACTTACTAATATGAGTGTATTCGTCTAGACTCATATCCTTGTCGATATGTTGTAGTAGTATTCGAACAAAACATTGAAGAACTGGATTCGAATGCTGGTGTTCAACCATCAGAAATCCAAGATACGCCATATAACCTGATGATTATCAAAATATGGCTAATAACAATAGTAGGGTTGTAATAGTTGAAAATTACAAGTTTAGCAAGGCATTTCAAATAATGGAATTTCGTGGCCCAAGCTGTATCACATGCCTGCTAGCTACATATATACTGTAGTGAAGAGGAAAAAGAATGAGGCGCTAAATAATTTGATATGTTATTTTCGTTAAGAAGTCATGTCATCATATGATATGTTTCATTCCATCTACTTGATTAGACAATGAAATGAAAATAAATCTACATGCGCCACAAAAAATAAACCAATTCAAACAACAAATTCAGCATACATACCAGGGTCCCTTCGTTCATACGATCGTGGCAATGTACTCTTTGGTAACCTCTGCAAAAACATGACACCAATCAACGCACCATATCCGATCCGAAGAAGACAAGATACGATACCAATGAAGACATTGAAGTAAAACAAAATATACGATGTGATGTGGAATGCCCGTCTGAAATATAATATTTAAAGATATAGTTGGGGAGATTTATTGGAATTCTTTATCCAATCATCTATATTTTTAAACGGTCTGTCCGAACCTCTGAATAGATTATATTTCTTAGGTAACAGGTTGGCCACTCAAAAATGATGATTAAATTCCAGGACTTTTCAAGGACTTTCAAGGACTTTCAAGGATTTTCCAGGACTAGTGGCCACCCTGTTTTTAGGTAACAGGTTCACTTCCTTTCTCGCCGCGATGCTAACTACGCTGAAAGCTCTGGCAAAAAGCGGCCTAAAAATAATAACATATAAAATCATTTAATTTATGTTAAAAGTGTTGAATACAACAATAGACATAATCTTCCCTATTGAAAAGTAATTCACATACACTGTAGTATTGAAAATGGCATTAATTTTTGGTTGTCGTCTCGACAGAAATACGCTTCTCATCCATAGTGAATTGAGTTTAACAAAACTACTGCTAAATGGGACTTCTATAGCTCTTCAAATAATCACCTTGTTGGAAAATTACTTTTTTGGTTGTTTTTTCAATAAAAAAATACAACTACCGGCAGGTGACTATAACCTTCGAATGCGTAATTTTCAGCCTTGCCGAGAAGTGTGATTGACAATTAAAAGTAAACCATAAAACCACTCTCCTCCTCGTGTGTGACTATATTCTAAATACGTACTAAACACATCACGTATTAGTCTTGTATTTGGTTATTTTATTTACTTTTTATTTTGTCTAAAATATTTTTTAATTCACCTGTTGTCAACGCCGACATTTTCTTCACTGATTAAAAAAACTCTCTTTGCAATCTGTCCTTGGACGATGATAGTTATCAGTGCAACCAAAGCCGTTGGCCTGAAAAAAAACAACAGAAGAAGACTAATTAAAAAACTAAGACAAAGGAATCATTTGAAAGCATTGTAATTTAATTATTTTGTGAAATGGACTTTTAAGAATTTATAATGTACCTACCAATAATTCAAAATGAGAGTGGACGTGGGTTTTAAGAATTTATAATGTACCTACCAATAATTCAAAATGAGAGTGATGAGAAATGAAGGTCCACCGAAGAAAGCAGGAACCACCAAAAAGACACTCAAGAACGCGGTGATCAACCACACTATCATAAACGTGATGATGAACCCTGAATGGAAAATAAACCAAACGGTTGGATGATTTCTATAATGTATAATTATCCTAGCCTAGCCTTTTTATGCTGTGAGGTTATTGGGTTGTGATGCAAACCTTGAGCTCAATTTTCTCCATCTTTCTTTTAACCTTATTTCTGTTACATTTTTGGGGGCTGTCTTGAGGCAAGGAGGGTGGGGGCGATAAGATAGAGTTGAGAAACTATACAGAACTTTAGTATGTATAAAACATTACACACTCACCAAACCAAAAATTTACAAAAATATGCCATTTGGCTATTACGACGTAATCAAATAGGTCTAAAAGTTTCATTTTGCCGAACACAAAAGCACACATGCTCCTTTTTGTATAGGAGGAAATTCAAAATGGCTTCCATTAGGCGGTGACGTTATCAAGAATTTTCCAACTTTTAAAACAACCAATTTTCTAAAGTGTCTTTTATTGACAAGCCAGTGCCTCTTAAATTACCATGGTCAATTTTGTTTCACCTATCTGAAATATCTAAGGCGTTAACGCGTCATAGAAATACGTCATCATAACGTCTAGAAACCTTGTGTGTATAAATAAATCTATAGTGAGTCTGGAATCAATAAATCAATCAATCAATCAATCAATAAAGCGGGTAAGTAGATAACTTTGATAAAAAATCTTGAAATTCTTTAATCTTCTTACCCCAGGCTGAATAACCAACTTGATATCCAGCAAACTTCATACAGGAAACCTTTAAGATTATGAAAACAGTACAGAGTTTATTTATTGGAACTTAATGGTCTTTCTACAAAAAATGAAATGTATAGAAATTTAACCAACCTCACGGTATTTGGCCTAGTTTTTCTCACAGCATGGAAATAATATTCATTAGCGAAGAAAGAATCTTTTTATTTAAAAGTAAACAAACGAGTAGACAATTTTTAGCTTTAAGGCAACCCACATAGTATGTACGCGCAAAAATCGCAATATACGTCATATTTTCCTGTAGCTTTCACCCTAGCGTACGCTTTCCGAAGGATCCTCCCCCCTACTTCCACTATATGGGTGCGTATGTGGGTGTCCCCGAAGATTATTGCCTTAGTAATAATGATAGATTTTTCAGCAAACACCTTCTTCCAAATGGTTTTTATTTAACAACCTCTAACATAAGAATGTTACACAGTAGTTACACTTGGTCTTGTTTGTTTACTTTTTGATTATCAACTATGTTTCTGCTTGATCTAAAGATAATTTATCCAAAGCAGACGAGGGCCGAGAGGCAAAGCACTTGGACAAATTCTCGTACAAAGTTAACAAAATCATGATAAAAAAAAAAAAATCAAGAGCAAAATTCAGGATATCAAGGAAAATTTAAATAAAAAAATCAACAAAAGTCTGCATTCGCAAAAAAAATCAAAAAATCAAAACATCTCGTACAAATCAAGTGATTTTGCCCCTCAACCTCGTTTGCCCCTCAACCTCGCTTTATTCTTCGCAATGTCAAACTATCGGTATGCCTGAGAACGGAATTGTTTCATATTTACCATTAAGGATCCACTATCAATTGATCCCTTTTTTATTGAATTTGGTAGAAACGATCGGTTTCCTGCTCGTAACATCAATACCTGACGCCTGAAAAATAAATAGAAACGCAATAAATGGATACAAAAAAAACACACTGCATCTTATGGTGTAATATTGTTGTTACAAGACGATGCCCAATTGTCAAGGACGCTGAAGAAATCTTGTAAGGTATTTCGGGAAAGGTTCATTGCTGAGCTGTATAAAGATTTGCTTTAAGGGCTCTGGTAACCCCTTTGCTGAAATTTTCCAAACACTCATGGTGAATTATACAGTCAAAATCAGTAAACAATGTCATATAGTTTTTTGAAGATAAAAGTTTGAAATTTACAAATATGAAAAAACCGCATCCAAAAATACAAACCATGAAGAACAAAGAAGACGTGAAAGTGACGAATTTGAAAATATTTGAAGGAGTAACCCTCATATCCCATTTTAAATATTTTTCAAAACTTTTTGCTTTCTTAGAAGCGCATCATAAGTGTCTAAAACTATCTTGAGGCAAAAATACTTGTTGTTAGGGCCTCAGCATCAAAAACAGTCTAGTCATCCCGGCCTGATTTTCTTCCTCGTTTTAGAAACGAGGAAGGCATAATTAGGAGAACAATACAAAGGCCGACTTTTGGCATATGCGCATTGAAATGTACAGGTCAAAATAGCGGGATTTTTCATGGAACTGCAGCATCACTAAACTGGATTTGATACAAAGGCTGGGGGAAAATCTTTCTAAACGCATCTTTGATAACTATAGCTAAAAAAGTGCTTTTTTGGAAAATTCGTTTCCTTCGTTTTCGGATATAAACCGCTATAAAACCTGATTTAGTGTATTAGAAAAATCTTTCCCCAATATTCATATGGCCGTACTATTTTTGGAACATGCCTACAAAATTTGGTAAATTAATATTAAAAGTGGGTTGAGGGTTACTCATTCTCATTAGTATTCTCATTAATTTGTTGTTATTTTTTCGAGAAGGTTTTCTTCAAGCGGGTTGTTTAATTTATGTAATTAAAAATGATTAATATAAAAATAAAAGA
>JAYRBV010028948.1:0-10176 GCA_036023255.1 Mitrocomella polydiademata
TTTGAGACCACCGGTCAAAATGCTCTTAAACGTGTCTGAAAGAACGAGGCATTTGATGAAAGTTGTCTCGATTTGTCTTAAGAGACTTTCTATAGAAGAACGAATGGTCTCAAACCGACAGACGAACTATATGTTACATACAACTGTTTCCCCGAGATTCAATATTCATGCCCACCGCGCGGAATCACGGAATCAAATCTAACGCTGGATTCCTCTAATTCCCGTGCGCCTTGACCCCGCGCGACAAATGAAAAATAATCGCTCGGTAACGGACTATGAAATAGCCTACATTTTTCAATACTGTATTGTATGGTCTGATATAGCAAATGAAATGCAATTTAAATATGATGAATACTATACTTTAAAAAACGCGAAATCTTTAGCCAAAACTTTCTATAAAAAAAGTCGTCGTTCGCGAAAGTCGCAAAAGTGAAATTTCCAAACAAAATGCGAAGCTACCTGCTGGAAAACTTTCTGCTCGCTAAAGTATATACAGATCAGAGTAATCATTTAATAAATTTGCCATTTGTCACATTTATACCTATATAAATTATTATTATTATTATTATTAGAAAAAATCAGTCAAAGTGTTTAAGCAACGTCCCATTGAAGACGAAGAGAGAAAGCATCGAATTATACGACAACGTTGGATCTATATACAGTGCAGATGGACAGTGTAGATTTGCTATGGGAGATCGTGCACTCGCCTGTTACCAATCCGATCAGAACGAGGTATTAAATTGCGAAAGATGGGGGTTTCTGATTTATGACTTACGTGTGTATCAAAATCTTCGAATTAGACTTTCACCTAGAATATCCTAATATATGTTTACAGTAACATTAAATAATGGCTAAAAATAACAAACTTATACATTTATTTACACGTCATTCGTTTATTTCGGAGCAAAAATACAGGTTTAGGTGGAAAGTCGTAGTTATTGTTTGATTGTCTATTTACAAGAAAAGCTGGTGAGTTGAAACTCTGATATGTTAAGTAATTATGGACTAAATATCAAAATTTGAGAAGATTCTGATGCTTCATTGAGGAAATACGGCGAAACAACTCTCGTGTTTTCTTTGTCTTCGTTTTTTACGCATGCGCGTGAAAGCGTGAAAATGCGCTAAAAATTTAAACATTGCAAAGGAAATTATTCTTATACAATTTATTCCCTTATTATAAAGTAATATCTTTCTAGTATTACCTTGTTAATATTACCTTTTAGATTTGTGCAGAGTTGATGTGTTTACATCCAATTTATCAGAATTGCACAAAGATGAGAAAGCCAGCTATGGACGGTACCATTTGTGGTAAAGACCTGGTAGGTTTACTTGGTTTGCTTAGATTTTGGTGTTCCAGGTACATTATTTAACATTTTTGAAATCTGTGTAAATTTTTATATATCTCTGAGTGTAGTTTCTGCGTAGCCGATAGAACCTCTGCTGAGGAGTGTGATTGACAGTTAAAAAGTAATCATATCCATTAAAAAGATCTCCATCGGATGTGTGTGAATATGTTTTAAATACAACGTTGGCAGCAGGAAAACAAGTGTAGCAAAATTTGACGAATGAGTTTTTTAGGATTTCATACAAAATGTTGTTTTT
This sequence comes from Mitrocomella polydiademata, assembly GCA_036023255.1. NCBI lineage: Eukaryota > Metazoa > Cnidaria > Hydrozoa > Leptothecata > Mitrocomidae > Mitrocomella > Mitrocomella polydiademata. The sequence goes on from JAYRBV010028948.1 coordinate 1,603, forward strand.
TCTCCTCAAAGTGGTGCAAAGAAGGTATTTGCGTGAAGAAAGGACTGCGAGATGATCTGGTGATTGATGGTGCCTGGGGTATTTGGAATCCGTATCAAGAATGTTCTAGATCTTGTGGAGGTGGTATCAGTCACCGAGAAAGAAACTGTGATAACCCGAGGTAGGTCCATCAAAAAGCTTTTACCTCCTTTTTCGTTCTTCTGTCATACAGTTCATCACTTCACTTTTACACTGCAACCTTGTTTTTTTTTACCTGTTCAAATCATTTTATACCGAAAAGACAAAACAAAATTGGAATGCCTCAGCCTTCAAACAATAGAGACTATTTCTAGTCTAGCTAGTTGTCTGCTAATCAATTGTGATGTATATTATCTTCCAGGACTGTCATACAAATCAAACACGCCATAACAAGTATTTGAAAATGTCTTATGTTGTTGTTGTTGTTGTCTTGTAGATTTTCATCAACTCGCTGACATCCATGTTACAACCTCACGATTTTTAAATGTTTTTGTTTTTGTTTTTGTTTTCATTGCGTTAATGGTAATATATGTAGAACCCGTTTCAAACTTCAGTATTTCTTTGGTTACAAATCATATTTCATTTACCACTGCAGCAGCATGTTCATGTGTAAGTCCACCAACTTGATTTGTAAGTCTACCATTTTGATTTGTGTGAGTCATCAAGATCTTTGTGTATATGCATTTCATTTGTTTCATTATCACTCCGGATTTGTCTTCATGTTTTTGTTACAGTCATTCTTTTATAACGTCCAATTGTTCATGAAATAAAACTTCAGGCATCTTACTTATGACATTTTATGTTCAATTTACTCATCTCATATTATAGTTCAAAATTCTTCTGGAGATATTTTTACATTCTACCATAAAGTGCATCAAATACAAAATTCTAGTACAGCAAAAATTTATGTGCTCCGACTTTTGTATTGGTGAAAAGGGTGGGTTCATACGTGGGTGAGCTTATAGGTGCTCCGACTTTTGTATTGGTGAAAAGGGTGGGTTCATACGTGCGGGTGAGCTTATAGGTGCTCCGACTTTTGTATTGGTGAAAAGGGTGGGTTCATACGTGGGTGAGCTTATCGTGTCAGTTGTACTACGCTGTATGCTACGCTTGTGATAAAAAGAAGAAATAATTAAAGACTGAATATAATAGAAAGTATAATAATTCGCCGGAGAGAATATTTATTTTGCATTTAATCAATACTTTTAGTCCACAAAATGGCGGCAAGTATTGTGGTGGAAATTCAAGGGAATATTATATTTGCAATAACCAGGTATAAGATCACGTCATACAGTTTATCACTTCACTTTTACCCTGCAACCTTGTGTTTTTTTTTACCTGTTCAAATCATTTTATACCGAACGCGAACGTGGGAACGCGTCAGGGCAAGCCAGCATGACTATATCGTGTTGTATTTGTGTCAATCGTTATTGTTTGTTTGTTTGTATTATTCTGGTGTAGTGCGTCTCTCCCAAAATTTCCAATCTTAATCTAGTTTGTAACTTTTCAGAGAAAAAGTACTCAAAAATATGATATGGGGAGAAGTATATTTCCATTGGTACAATAGATGAAATTCCTCCATTTTGGCTTATTAAATTAAATTAAATCTAATTTCCCTAATTTCCCTAATAAATCTAATGTCATTTAGCCGTGCGAAAATGTCGAAACTGGTATCGCGGACTTTCGAAAGTCCCAATGTAGAAAACACAAGAATGTCTTTTACGAAGATCGACCGCTAAATTGGACATCGCCCGATTCAAATTCGAACGGTAAGTGTGAAAGATATTGATTTATATGCGCATTCGTTCTTTATTGGCGGTCAGTAACTAAACTAAACTAAACTAAACTAAACTTTCATTATGTTGGAGTTTGACATGTAATAAGATGACATTCAGGATTAGTTCCGGAGTGAAATTATTCGCGCTGAAGTTAGACTTCGCGAGCCTCTTTCTCTACAAAGAAACGCGCGCGCAAAAAAAGAAAAGAACAGAAACAAAACCAGGACAGCGGTGTAGCGGGCAAGAATACTCGATTCCCGCGTGCCGTGATTTCCGATTCAGATAACGCCTGGAAACCCTTAGGAAACACTGCGTCTGTAAGAAAGTTTTGTAAAAACAGTTTACATATACTTCATCTGACAGAATGTAAACACATCTATTTTTATCGTTCTTTTTAGTATAAAAGTCTCATTTTTGTCGGGAATAATCGAGGCACTTTTTTGTCTCTGCTTCGTTCTTCCAAACATTTTTTAAGAGACTTTACGGGAAACCTTGGTGTTTATATTCTGCCAGATGAACATTCTCTTGTGAATATTATCTTCGGATGATTAGTCTATAACTTGCAGATCTACAAAAGTTTCTCGTTTGCAACCCGCCCTGGAAGATTTGGGTTTCACCGAATCCTTAACTAGACAAACACTTTCTTTTTTCTAGATTTTTCTTGCCGGCTGAACTGCGTTGCAGAAGACGACACGAGTATAAAAAGAACGTTTGGCGACGTCATCGATGGGACAGAATGCCGGGTAGCCAATATTCCGGGGCGGTGTGTCCAAGGAGATTGTAACGTGAGTATATTATTGTTGCTAAAAGTTAAGAGTAAGTCGTTACTAAGCTCATATTTATTGCAAGATTTATAGGGTGTCCCCAAAAAAATGCTACTCTAAGCAATAGAAATCAAAAGAAACAGTAGCATTTTTTCCTAAGGCAGCTTGCTATCGCTCAGTTCGTAAATCAACGAAAGAATGAGTATAACATGAATAAAGCCTACTGGAGAAAGAATATAATTTTTCTTATAAAACCGTCATTATCAGAAGAAGAAAAGTTGAAGAACGATTTGAATGATCGCGTTACGAAAAATTTTCCCTTTCTATTTTATCGATTTCGAAAAAATACTATAAATGCCTAAGTGACTGCTTTCCCGGTCCATTTAGCTTAATAGAACTAAAATTTGGTTCCACTCGGCTTGATATCGATATATAATAAAGTGCGTTTTTTTGTTATGATAGCCTGTGGGATGTGATCTAGTTTTGGGATCGTTGCACTTGAAAGATCGATGTGGCATTTGTAAAGGGGACGGATCAAAATGCGCAAAGACCATCGATTTGAAGAATAGTTCCATGGGATTATCCCGTTCTATAGTCAACGAAAAACTCATGCAAAGACTCGTCACCTTAGAAAATCGTAAGTTTTCTTATATTTCAAGCCATCACCGGGCACCGGCGCATGTTGGATACATATTCCCAATGACTACTAAAGGTTTTATAATAAGGATCGCATAAAGGCAACAAGCTAATTACACAAATTCAAAAAAGCATCATTAATTTGAAGTATCTGCAGAATCTTTTTAGATGTTCTGAAAATATCTTACTCAAGCACCTGTTCGAAATACCTGCCTTATCGGACAAAACAAAGTCGGACAAATAAATCCGTTGCACTTTGAGCAACATTTTCGTTGTACAAAATTTCACCACCTTCGAAAGAATTCGTCACTTTTATTCTGCGCAACATTATTTTGTTCTGTCTGTTAATTTTCTTATTCGATATCTGTGATTCCAACGAATTCTGAATACTCTATGGAATCGCTTCCATCATTATCCAACCATTCAATCAAAATGTTCAACTGAGAATTGGCGAACGGTATCTTGCACTCTTTCACACCGTTTCGGAATTCCTCCCGCGTGATGCTGTAACTCTTGTCCTTGTCCCATTGGTTGAACAGGTCCACCATTCGCAAACGCTTCTCGATCAGATACAATCGGAGAATATTCAACAGTTCTCGCCGCAACTTGTCAATGTCATCGTCAAACTTTTTAGCCTTACTGTAGCCTCCGTGTATGACTTTCAGTTCCGGGTTTTTCGCCATCAGTTTGTTAAGGGCGGTCACGTTGTCACTGTTGATAAAGATCGACTCAAAATGAATAGCGCTTATCGTGTGTCTGGGGTTTTCTAAACACCCTTTTAAAACCCTGTTTACACCATCTGCTTGTATGGAATTCCATCCTAGACGGAGCACTTTGAGTGTTCTATTGGTAGCAAGTGCTTCTCCGATGTGTTTAAGGCCCTTGTTCTCTATTCTGTTGTAACTCAGATCCAAGTTCTGTACGCCCCTATTTACGCTGAGAGCTTTTCCAATTGCTTCAGCACCCTGATTCGAGAAACCGTTCCAAGCTAAATTGATATTTGTCAGGGCGGTGTTGCGGGCGATTCCCTTGGAAATTTCAACTGCGCCATCGCCACGAATTTGATTCCAGCTCAAATCAAAGTTTTCAAGGGTTGTGTTTGTTTCGATAGCCTCTCTCAGTTTTATACCGCATTCGCTGGATAGTTCGTTTTTGCTTAGGTTTAGCTCGATTACCGATTTGTTAGCACATAAAAAGTCTTGCAAAACTTGTGCGATTTTGTCGGGTATTCGGTTTTCTGACAAGTTTACATGCGTGATCGTACTTTTGTATCTCAGCACATTCAAGATAAGCGTCATCCCCTCGCGTCCGATATGATTACCCGAAAGGTTCAGTTTTTTGATGAAGTTATTGTCTTCGAACATGCTGGCGATCGATCGAGCCGCATCTTTATCGAGATTATTATCGGTTAAATCGATATTAGTGATCCAAGTGTTGTGTCGCAAACTCAAAGATATACCGTGAATGGCTTTCGCACCGACCCCTCTGTGAGCTAACATTAGATCTGAACTTGTTAGATTCTCAATAAATATCGATATGATGGGAATGCCCAACGATTCACAAATCTTCGAGTACCGTTTTCGTTTTTCGTACACCAGATTGTGTTTCGTGGTAGATTGTGTTAGTACTTCCTCGTCATCGTCGCTACTGTAGTCGTCGTAATCACTCGATTCTTCATCACCTCGAATCAGGGGCATTTTGTTTATGATTTTTATTTCAGTTTTTATCATAATATTTCTTCCAACCTTAACGACCCGCCACGTCTTTCCCTACCATCTTTCACCGTGTTTCAGTTTTTCTTCTTCTTCTTTTTTCAGTATAACGTTAAATCTTAATCACCTGATTCTTGAGCTGCTATTTTTATTTCGAAAGTGATATTTTGTGAAACCACAGTTCTCTCCTATCGCACATGCTAGATTTAATATTTTTTTGATTCAAAAGACAAGAATATTTTATAATTCATTCGTCTATAAACAGATATTACGTCGTTTCAAGGTTCATTTAATATCAATCCAATGTCCTGTCTTTGTGTGTACTGTTTTTGCACTCTTTGATGTAACTTTAATAGATGAATTAAATTTTTATTCTAAAGCGAGGCTTATTTTGTGACAACGTGAACGAGAGAATCCCTGTAGTGATTTAACCCTTCTTTATTTTGCATCCTCAATTTTCACTATTTTCCCCTTAAATTTCCAAGCAAAACTTCAATCAAGCAGAAAAAAAGAATTTACACAACCAACCTGTCGAGAAGAACCCTGGAAATAAATTCTTAGTTGGTTATTATAAAAATCGTGTGGGGACCACACTACTCAATGTTAATCTTCTGGCCTCTAATTCCTGATGTTTTTGGATTTTTTCTTTTGTCAACATTTCAAAATTTCTAATATTTTTTTGTCAACATGTAACTTCAAAATGATGGAGATTGAGACGATGTTACCTATACACGGTCACACTGGAAACTTAGACGTTTTAGTTTTAATCGCACGACAACACTGATGGGTTTAAGAAATAAAAATCTCTCTTTTAATAAGCTTACTATAGAACTGGTGGTTTTTCTATCATCGAAAACTTAAAGAACTTGGCAGTTTTTAAATTGCATTTCAATTTGCCAGAAAAATAGTGTTGTCTGCTGGCAAAATCGTTAAGAATTAATTGTCTAAGTAACTTTATATGCTGTCAAATTGAAAAAAAATCAAGATCAAAGCGTTACGATCTAAAATTCGTTGTTTTTTTAAATAAATTGTGCCTATCTTGAGTGCATGAATTTCCGAAAATATCTACTCGCGAGGCATCATTTCAAAAATAATTCGACAATTTATTCTGGATCATTCAAATTTTGTTAAATCCTCTAAAAACTGGTATCTCGACATGTCCCATTTTTTCAAAAGTTAAAGTGAAAAGATTAGATATAACTAATGCTTGTTCTAAATATATGTTATATATTTATTTTCAGACAAAGACACTCAGTTCGATAACGTTGCCAAACGATTGTTGGAACTTCGATCGTTGATGGCGCAAGTGGCACAAAAGAAATGCGACGGAGATGGAGAGTGTCTTCGCAAGTTTGGAATAACAAAGAAAGATTCGGTAGAGTCTCCTCCTCCGCGGGTGTTTTATTGGAGTATGATGACGACTGGGTGTTCGGTTTCTTGTGGCACAGGTTTGTCCGGAGAATTCATGTCTGTTTTCCCAGTTAAATCAGTAGAAATCACCAGTAAAAATACGTTCTAAAATCAGGCAAATTTTTGACCCTGGGGGAACAATAGCACCAACCCCAGGTTAAGTAGGTTTTGAGTTAGTCTGATTTACCTACATTGCGAAACGGAGTTGTCTTTATACAAATGTGTTTTATCAAGGTCTGCGAAAAGACAACCACCTGAGACATGAGGTGTGTCATTCTATCCTTTTATTGAAAGCCTGCTACAGAAATGCTCTTTGGTTTTTCATTGGAAAGATTGATATATAATAAGAGTCCGACTAAAATTTACCGGATTTTTTTTGTCTTTTTTCTCGCTCCCAGGTACTGAAACTCTATTTCCGGAATGTCGTAGAACAGATGACGGTAGTCCAGTATTGAATGAATTTTGTGAACGTATCGACAAACAACCCAACACCATTACGAGATCATGTCAACACACGCCCTGTTCACCGCAGTAAGTTATACCGGAATGGATCGGGGAATTATTTGAGCAGAGATGAAGTTTATTTACAAGCTCACTTTTACCACTGGCTAATGTAAAAATACGGAAGACGAGGATCGGTTTTTTAAACATTATTTTAATTAAAAGGAGCCCTTGAGTGAATTGACTCTAAAATGGTATTAGGTGTATATACAAACTTTCTTCTTTCTTGTGTTTTTCTCAACTGATATATTGCATCCGCGAAAATTAATTCCCGCGAAAAATAAGCTAATTTGGCTCAAACCGCGAAAGACTTGGAAAGGTTGAATATCCCTAAAATACAGAGAATATGCGTCTATTTATGATATTGATATCATATTCAAATAAAATAAGTTTGTCTCTATAGTTCATTTGCATTTTATGTGTTTTTCTGCCTTCTTTTTTCCAAGGTGGACGACTTCGCAATGGAGTTCTTGTAGCCGTACCTGTGGCACTGGGAAGAAATCAAGAAATGTCTATTGTTCTTTGGACGTTGATAACGAAGAATTTCTGCTATCTAGCAACCAATGTAGAGAACAAGACAAACCGATACAGCTGGCCAATTGCAATGTTCAATTGTGTCCAGCAGAATGGGTCCCGCGACCCTTTGGTCAGGTAAAATTAAGTTGCTTTGGTTTTGGATGTCAACAGGACAGAACAGGGCAGGGTAGGACTGGACAGTTGTACTGAAATCTGATTGGGTATCAGCAAGGATATTACACCTTGGCATCGGTTATAAGATTTTAAATGATTACCCTACTGAATTATAGAAATGAGACAATTGCTGTAGAACGGCTGTCCGCGAAAGGCATCGTCGTAGATCTTCTACGAATCTGGTCACTGTCAAATCCCCCATTTCTTGCTACGATACCCCGATTTTCCCATTTTAACGTGTTATGCGTGTTGGTTTATCTTTTAGTGCTCTTCAACGTGTGGGTTGGGTCGTAGGCGAAGGATTATTGTATGTCAAAGACTTGACAATGCCGATGGTTTCCTCAAAACACTTTCGGATTTACATTGCTCTGCTTCGAAGAAACCTCAGAGTGAGATCATCTGCAACGCACACAATCCGTGTCCCGGCCAAAGTAAGTTTCGAGTCTCATAAATCCGATTATGTATTATCTTATACCATTATTCCGGTTTCGGATTTCATCTTTATCCCCGTTTTAAATAGGCAATGCGCGTAATCCGTTTTCCGGTGAAAGTATTTAGTGCCTTATTCCAATTTCGGATTCAATAATTTGCATTTCAGAAAAATGTGGCGGAATTCATGACAAGACGAGCGGCCGAATCACAAGTCCCGATTACCCGAGTAACTATGGTAACGATATGGAGTGCGTTCACGAGATAAACGTCCATAAAGGTCGAACCATCAAGTTGACAATCGCAGAGTATGTATCATGATTCATGTATAACTTATTTCCTAGTTTGATGTGTCATAAAAAAATATACCGTGAGTATCACAGGCTGATTTCTTTGATGCCCTTAAATCGAAAACGGAACACCGGAAGAAAAATATCGCATGAAATATTGTAAAATAGTTCAAAAGTGTTCTATATGACTTTGACATTCCAACTACTATAGTTCTTAAAGGGGAATTGAGGGAAAAACTACCCCCTTCTATCGATTCATTTAATAAATCTAGAACGTTTCTGAAAGTTTCAGCGAATTTGGTAAAGTTTTCACCAAGTTATAGGGTTTTAAAGTTTTCAAAATATC